>PVHX01014685.1:11318-49501 GCA_004024805.1 Geosciurus inauris | reverse complement strand
AGAAAGAAAAAGAAAAAAGTCACATGCTGTACAATTTCCCCTTAATGATTCTTTCCTGACCTCCTGTTTCCATTCCTTCTCTCTCTTTTTTTTTTTTTTTGTTAAATAATATAATACTTTTTCATGCTACTAATGGTAGAGTGACAGTGGAAGGTTCCAGAAAACTACCCACTGGAGAACTAATGAAAACTTCTAACTACTTTTGAATTCTCTTCAGAGCCCAATTTTCTTGATAGAAACAAAATACATATGCCATTTATTTCTCATGAATGATACAGAGAAATTGGAGTTGCATTTGAAAAACTTCATAATTATAGTCCCTGAAGATCTACCATCAAGAGTTTGCTGTATGGGTTGAAAATGTAAATAAGGTATGTTTGTCCTTGATTGTTTTATGGTAAACAATCACAGAGAAAAAAATTACAAGGAACCACATGGAACACTATAATAAAGAGACATGGTGTGTGACCAGAGTGGTGAAAGCTAAAATTTTTTTTAGAAGAGTGAGGAAGTCTTCTCAGGAAAGACTGCTGTCATTAGAGGGAAGAAGAGACAAATTGTTGGGGAAGAGCACCTAGGTCCATAAAGTAGGTTGTGCAAATCCATGAAGTTGCCAAAAATCATAATTTGTTCAGGGTCCCATATGTTTGTTATACAGTCATTGTGCCCAATACAATGGGTGGGGAAAAAACTGCCAAAGGATTTTTCTGTGACTTTAAAAGGCTAAATTCAGTGATGAAAAAGGAAGGAAGGATGGGAAGGAAGGAAGGAAGGAAGGAAGGAAGGAAGGAAGGTAGGAAGGAAGGAAGGAAGGAAGGAAGTTAGTTCATTTAGGATATTGTGTCAGAATTGTGTTAGAGGACTAGAGGACTTAGGTCTTTATTACCTGAGAAGTTTGGAATGACCTAGTAAAAAGATGGCAGTTAAAGTATCTGTTTACAAATGGGATTTTAAAATTTTCAAGACACATGCACACATATAATTATACACTAGTAAGTAAAGTGAGATAAGTTAATGAGAAAATAGCAATTTGAAATAGACCTACTTTACATAATAATGAATTCAAAATATAAAAGCACTTCAATATTTGAGAACTAATTATTGGATAAAGAAAATGCAGCCAAGAAAAAGGACTTTTAATGCCTTTAATGATTTTAAAAACCATTTTAATGATTTGAAAATGCCAATAATTTTAAAGAGATTATTTCCCCAAACACTAGACCCTAAAAACTTCAAAACTGTGTGTACACATTGTAAGTCCATCTCCATATATACCAGGGTTATCTCAAGTTCAAATTAATGGAATCCTAAAGATTGTGCCATATTTTATTCTTAAGTTGTTCTTTGTTCTCAATTTTAGGAAGCACAAAGACAAATATCCTTTGAATAGGCTTACACTTTCAAATTACCAAGCCCAAGTCAAAACATAAAATAGATCAAGAGAAGGAAGAAGGGTAGACAATATTTTACCTTACTATAATCCATGGATAATCCCTCATGTTCTTTTTTGGGTTTATCACCTCCAAACATGAGAGAGAAGACAGAAGATGGGATAATGAGGAGAGAGATTGTGAGGCAGACAAAATTTGTTTTTTTATGTATTGTTCTTTGCTTTTACTATGTTACCTTTGAGCTGCTTGTACCTCTCCACTCTCTAGAATCAAATGGAAGGAATCATATTTTCTCTAGCTATTCTTACACGGAAGAGGGATGGGTACCAGTCATGAAATTCAAGGCAGCAGCAGACAATTGGGCAGAACAGGCTGTAAGGGCTTTTCAATCAAACATATAAGCAACTGTCACACTACTTCAAGTTAGGATCAGTTATAGATTATAGTGATTTGGGGTATTTCTCTAATCAGGGTCCCAACACTGTTGTTGAGTTCATGCATATACAAAAAACAAATAGAGATGAGCAATAGTAAGACAGTACTAACATCTGTCTGCTTAAAGACATTCATTCACATTCCACATATGTTTTAAATAGTCATTTCCATGATAAATTCTGCCACTGGCCTTCATTTTGTATCAAGGAAATCATACTTTTTTCCTGTAACTCATTTCTTGGGAGAAGTCCATTCAGAGGAGGCACACACAACCTGGACTTCATGATGCCTATGCTTCTAGGGCTGTATCTTCTCAAGTTCCCTTCTGACTTCTTGTATATCTCCGGGGAATCTTGATGAAGTTGTCACCATCTTATTTTAGCATTCATTTTTTATTTGTCTATCCATGTATGTATTAGTAACTAGCATGTTTGTCTGGACCCACATTCAGTTTCACTGAATTTCATCCAAACCTCAGGGTAGAGAGCTTAAATGTTATAAAGATGAAAACATGGAGTATGGAGGTTTATGATACTTAGAGCAAATGATATTTCTAACGTTAGGAGCAGAGAGCCTGTGTTTAATCTACAAAAAGTTCTTCTCATTCAAGTTCTAGTATTTTTTCCTCTTTATCAGCTTCTTCTTTTACTCTCCTCCCTTTTCTTATTTTTATTAATTTCTTCCTTTGCTACAGTTCTGTACTTTATTCTCTTTCTCTACCTCACTTTATTTCCCTCCCATTTTCCTGTGTAGCTTTGCCATAGTCTTCACTTGTTGCCTATAGAATTGAGGACATTAACCTCAGGAGATGTAGCATAACCCTGATAGGTGGTTGTCTGAGTTAGAGGTCAAGGGAAGTAAGAGCTTCTGCAGAATTTACTGCCCATTATGGGTCTTGGAAGAGACATGAGTAGGCACTGGAAAGGCATATATAGAGCAGGGAGCTGAATGAAGCTTTTTAAGAAACATAACCTTGAATTAACTTGCTGTTTAAAATATTGTATTAATAGAGATACTGACATTTTTCTGAAGTTGAGAAATGATGATTTCCTCTTCATGACAGCCTCATTTCCTTCCCACTATATGCCCCTGTGAGATGTTCCCTTGTTCAGTTTGCCATTACAAAGTTAGGCTAAAACTAAGCTCGTGATCATTCATGTGCAGAGAGAGCATGGTGGAGTCTTAATTATCTGTTGATAGAGAATTGAATGCTCTCCTTTGGTTCATTGAAAATTAAGCAAAAGTATCTTCATTTTATAAAGGGAAATGCACAGCAAGAGGTAAATCCTCTATATAGAGGTGTGAGGTAAAGTGGGAGATAGCATACCAAGATGTACAAACAAACTAATCATCCTGCCTTGTGCAATTTCCCTGCAACCTCTTATCCAGCTGGTGGTCCAACTTTTCAAGTGGAGACTAATCTAATTTCATTCTCATCTGCTAATGGCTGTAATCAATATCCCTGCTTCAAGCTAATAATTCACCACAACTTTATTTTACTCAAATGGAATAGTCTAGAAAATCACTAGTTTCTTTTAGTCTGAGAAGATGAACCACCATGGTTTAGGTTAGTCTATGTGGGATAGATTGATCCAATTCTGGTGGAACTTTTAACACTAAAATTTAAATTATGAAATTCTCAAGCAAAAGTTAATTGGCTTATTGATTTGTTTTTTAGTTTAGCAGGTGATTGCAGCTAAGTTCCCAGACAGAATTCAGATGGAATGACCTAAGTGTCTGATTATCATCAGCATCAACTGTGTATCATTAAAAGGGAAAGGAACACAGAGGGATTCTAGCATATATACTTCAGTTAGGATATCTGGCACCAGTTTCTTATATCCTCACTATAATCAATCTCATTTAAGACTAATAATTTATATATATGGCTTGTGTTTTTCTTGTTTATCTAAATAAAACACTTATTAAACATGTACTTTGTCAACTTTGGGCTTTCATTGGCAGTTCTGAAAAGTCTCTGTCGTTGAGGCTATAGATAAGTCAACTTCACATGCTCTAAAATCATGCCACTTTTCCAAGGTCTGTGCTAATTCCTTTTCCCCTTTATGTTCTCCTTAAAAATTCTTCCTGTTGCATTTTCTGATTTCCCTTCAGGAGTTCAGATTTGGAATTATACTTGACTATTCATCACTTACTTTGAATTCCATGGAACTAATTTTCTCCCCTCTTTGTGTGATTATGTGTATTCTCATGGTTAGTGGACTGACCATTGAAATGCTGGAAGAGAGTTGACTATCAAGGCATGGTTCTTTCAGGGAAATCTTACCTTTTCTGAAGGGTGAGCCAATGAATAGACAACCATTTTGAAGGCTGAGAGATACATTACTCAGCACAACTCAGCTTGCATTTTTCCTTGGCTTAAAGATTAGTTCATACTAAGAGTCCACCTTTCTGACAGTGAGTGACAATCAATGTCAGATTCAGGAGGAGAAAACAGCCAGAGAATAAAATTGCATTGCTGTTCAACTTTTATAGTGCAGAAAGTAGTATCACTTGTGTAGGATGTGTACAGAAAAGATGGATAAGCTTAGTTAAGTTTTAGGTTAAATTCAATACTTTTATGCTAATAGAAGTATTACGATCTATGAAATACCATTTACTAAATCAATATGTAGTTTGGAGTACTTGTTATTTCCCCACACTGTGTCAGCTACTTTAGGAATACAAAAGAAGAATGAGGAGATGGAAGAGGTGGAGGAGGGGAGGAAAAAAGGAGGAGAGAGGAGAGGGAGGGAGAAATATTATCTAATTTAAAGGGAAAAAGAATACGTAGCACCTTTAAATAACACTAATCCATGACAGATAGGAATAAGTTGGTGAAGTCTTGGATAATATGTAATATGTAATATGTAATTCATCAATTAATTCAATTCATATTATTGAGAATAATTCTTGTGCCAGTCAATGTGGCTTAGTTCAATCTTGAATAGTATAGCTTTTTTTGACTTTCATGGATATTATATTTTAATTCAAACTTCTCTATGGAAGATAAATTTTATCTGGGTCTATATGAGTAAGACTTGGAGTAGGTAGAGATGGAGAAAGAGTTTTCACTAACAATTATGGTGAACTTAAAATGTGTTCAGCATAGTAATGTTCACTTTTCATAGAAAACATAATTTAAGCATGATAATTTAAGCATGATCATTCATTATGGGTTTTATGTTTTTCTTTGTGTTAATGAAGAAAAATAAAGTTAACATCAAAACTATAGGATTGTGTAATCCCAGTACTTAGGGAGGCTGAGACAGGAGAATCGCGAGTTCAAAGCCAGCCTCAGCAATGGCGAGGCGCTAAGTAACTCAGTGAGACCCTATCTCTGCATAAAACACAAAATAGGGCTGGGGATGAGGCTCAGTGGTCGAGTACCCCTGAGTTCAATCCCCAGTACCAAAAAAAACCCCCCAAAAACAAAAAAAACTATAGGATTGTTTTGAGATTTGGACTTAATAGTTCTAAGCCCAGATTCATGATTTTTCAATTCAGCTCTAATAGTACTTTCTGTGTGGGAGAGTGATGTATGCAAAGACCTAGAAACTCAATGGTGTGTTGTGCAGAGTGATGATGGGGAGTTCCTAGAAGGAAAAAAAACCAGGCTGTTCAGGTCCTAGAAAGCAAGGTCAAAGCTAGTTTTTGTTCTTGCATGAATTGATTTCAAGGAACACATATTGACTCAATTTACCTTAAGATAAAGATGATATTCCGAGATTTGTATGGTCTATAAAGTAAGGGAAATGGTCACGATAGGCACTTCATAAACTGTACTGTCTAGGCTTCTCTCTCAGCACCTTTTCTCTTTTCCTTTCTATGGTGAGGTTTCTATAACCTTTGAGTCTTCATACGCTTGATTTGCAGAGTTACTGTGTTTTTTTTTCATATCTTTCTACATCATGACCTTTAATTCAACCTATTAGTAAGTACTTTAGGGACTCAGTATTTCCCATTCAGATTTTTAACTCAGTCATTTCATAACCAGATATACCACAGGCATTTTAGTAAGATCCAAATCAGGAGACAGAACCCACATAGGAATTATAAATAAATGGTTGCGTTCAAACCAGGTTGCTTGCACTAACCAGGGAGACTTTATTAAAGAAAAGCTCTGAATCCTGGGATTCTAAGGAGCCAAGTGAATGTGTAGGCCTGCAGGCATGCTCATGACAGAGCAGAAAAGACCCTAAACTCTCCCTTTAGAAAATTCTACCAACTCTGTTCAAGCAGAAAATGAAAGCTAAGATAGAATTTTAAACTTCCTGAGAAGTCAAGGCATGCTACAAAACACAGAGCCTATTAAAAAATATGAGATTTATTGGCTTCTGCCATGGTCAGAAGCTAATCATTAGCCGACTGCTAGATGACCAAATAATGACTTTGACGCCCAAACAGGACAAAGAATACAGGCTTTATAGAATTTGTTTATAAAAGTTACCAAACAATAACTGTAATAAATAGTAATAATAATCCATATTCTAAAAATCTAAGAAAAGTAAGAGAGCAGTATCTACATAAACAGATAATTTCAACAAAGATAGAATTTATAGAAATGTACCAAATTGAAATTCTAGAGATGAAAAATACTAAATAAAATTTAAAATTTACTAGAAGAGATTAATAGTATATTTGATCAGGAAGAAGAGTCAGTGAACTTGAAAATGGGTTTATTAAGATTATCTAGTCTGAGGAGCAAAAAGAAAAAATAATAAAAAAAAAGAGAGCTTCAGTAATTGTGAGACAACATGAGGAGAAAGAGAAGATGATATAAAAATATTTGAAATGTAATGGCCCATGTGGATTAATACTTTCTAAAAAATAAAAGAAAACAACAAATTTGAGCAGTTTTGAATTCAATATTTGAAATTCAATAGGATCCACACTTACACAAATCATTGTCAAAATATCCAGAGCCAAAGACAGATGGAAAATGATGGAAGCAGCAAGAGAGAAGAGATTAATCACATAGAAGTTATCAGCACTAAGATTAACAGATGATTTTCTCACCAGAAATCATGAAAATGAGAAGGTAATGGAACACAAATTTTACAGTTTTAAAAAACAAAAGTCTGTTAGCAAAGAATTCTATTTCAAACAAAAATATCTTTCAAAAATGAAAAAAATGAAGATATTCCCAGATTTAGACAAAAAGAACAAACCAAAACAAACACACACACAAACAAAAACCCTTGAATTTGTTGCTAGCAAACCTGCCCTGGAAGAAATGCTAAGGGAATTGTATCAAACCGAAATGAGGCAGTAAGTTGAATCCACAAAAATAATTAAACAACCCTAATTAAAGTAAACATAGAAGCTATAAATATATTTTACTTGTAAATCTTTTCCCTATATGATTTAAAAGGCAGCTATATAAAACAGTAACTATAAATCTGTGTTAATAAATACATATAAACAATTTTAAAATATCACTCACATAATATATAAAGATTATCATGACTTTAACAACATAGAAAAGAAATAGAGCTATATAGGAGCTAAGTTTTTTATATAATACTATTGATATTAAGTTAGTATTGTTAGTATTAATCTGAATAAAATTATTATAAATTAAAGTGCTAATTATAATCCCCAGGAAACCATTAGTAAAACCTCAAAAATATGCAGTAAAATAAATAAGCAATTAAAATGTTAGAAAATATTTAACATAAGACTGTAATGAAAGAATACAAGTACAAAGAAGTCATCATACATGTGGAGAAGAGATAGCAAAATGGAAAATGTAAATCCTACCTTATTAGTAATTACATTAAATATAAGTGGTTTAAATTCCCATGTTAAGAGGCAGATATTTGTAGAATAGATAAACTAAATATATGCTGTATATAAAATACTCTTTAGTTTAAAAGGCCAAATATGTTAAAAATAAAAGTTTGGAAAAACTTTTTTGCAAAAGGCAATTAAAAGAAGTGAGATAATACTGTAAATATCAGGCAAAATATATTTCAAGATTTTTTTTTTGCTAGAAACAAGGAAATTACTTTAAAGATAAAGGGATCAATTCATTAATATTTATAAATATATGTACATATATGTGTACATAATACATATACACACACACTTATAAAAAAGACCTCCAATATATATGAAGCAAAAACTAACAAAATTGAAGGGACAGGTATTATGATTACTAAATTCAGCATTAATATTTGGAGAGTTAAATATCTTTCAACAATGGATGGAACTTAGAAGATAAGCAAGGAGTCAGAACATATAAACAGTATCTACATGAATCAAGGATGTATTATATATCTACAGAAAAATATGTTCCAAATTGCAGAGTACAGAACTTTCTCAAGTATATTCTCAAGCATTTTCTAGGTTAGGCCATCAAATGAGGATTCATTTATAATTGAAATTATACCAAATGTGGTCTCTTGACTGCACTTGAATGACATTAAAAACCAATAAGAGGAAGAAATTTTGGAAACTCACAAATATATGGAAGTTTAAAGAATGTACTTTTAAATAACCAGTGAGTCAAAAAATAAATCAGAAGTAGAAAATAGATTGAGATAAATGAAAATGAAAATACAGCTTGTGAAAAATTATGAGATGCAATGAAAGCAATGCTCAAGGAAAATCTATAGCTAAAACACCAGCATCCAAAATAAGAATTTAAATCAAGAAACTAGTATCTGCTTTAAGAAACTAGTATCTGCTTTAAGAAACTTGAAATATGAAAGCAAATTAAATCCAAAGCAAACAAAGAGAAGACGAGCAAAGATTAGAGAAGAAATAAATGGAAGAGAGGAATAAAAAACAATGAAGAATATCAATGAAACAAGAAAATATTTGTACAGAAAAACAAAATTAATAGACTTTTAGTAGCACTTGACATTGTTCTAGATGTTCTATCCAGGGAAAATCAAAAATGGCATGCATTCAGAATATAAAGGAAACCATTTTTATTGAAGATAGTATTATCTTATGCCTAGAAAATGCTAAAGAGCAAAAAAGAACAAATAGAGATAATAAACAAGTCCAAGAAGATTGCGGGCTATATCCATATGTAAACATGAGTTGTGTCTTTGGCAATGAGCGAATTAAAAATGGTGTTGACAAATAATTCTAACTGGGCGAGCAGGCACATGTCTGTAATCCCAGTGATTCAGGAGACTGAGGCAAAGGATCATGAGTTCAAAGCTAGCCTCAGCAAAATGATGCACTAAGCAACCTGTCTCTAAATAAAATACAAAATAGGGCTGGAGATGTGGCTCAGTGGTCCAGTGCCCTTGAGTTCAATCCCCAGTAGCCCCACCAAAAAAAAAAAAAAAAATGGTTATCAAACATATGAAAAGATGCTTAGCGTCATTAGCAGATAAATGCAAATCAAAACACACTGCTCTACTACTTCATACCCACTGGGATGACTGTATTCAAGGACACAGAAATGTCCAAATATTTGTTGTCAAGAATACAGAAAAGTTGAAATTCTCACATTGTTGTATGCATCAATGTAAAATAGTGCAGAAGCAATGGAAATTACTGTGGTCTTCCTTAAAAGTTAATTATACAGTAATCATATGATCCATTAATTTCCTGTCATATTTAAAAGAATTGAAAACATACATTCACTCAAAATTTTGTATCTGAATATTTAAAGCAGCATTATTTATAATAGCAACAAGTAAAAACAAACCAAATGTGCACCAACTGGTGTATTAATAAACAAAATGCAATATAGTCATCCCCTAGAGTAGTATTTAGTAAAAAAAAAAGAAAAGATAAATAAATACTGATAAATACTACAAATTGGATGAAGTTTGTAAACATTATATTATATGAAAGAAGTCAGACACAAGAGACCACATATTATATGTTTTCATTTATATGAAATGTCCAAATAGAGAAAGAAGTCCATAGGGACAGAAAGTGGATTAGCATTTACCAGGTTCTGGTTGGAGAGACAATGAGGATTGACAGCTTGATGGATATGGGTTTTTTGGGGGGGCTACTAAAAGTGTTTTGGAATTAGGGAGTGGTCATTGTTACATACCTTGTGAATATACTAAAAGAAACTCTTGTAGTGTGCACTTTAGATTGGCATTAGTACATTTTTTGGAATGTAAATTTTATCTGAACACAAAATTATGTAAAAATTATTAGCTCTAACAGGGGATTGATTTAATGAGGGATTGAACAATAAAAGAATAATTCTACAGAGTAAAGAAATGACAATATAAAGTACCCTCTACCTCTAAGATTAGATCAAATGACCAAGGAAAGAACAAGATGTCAAAAATCTTCCCCATCTGGGACTCAGATCCTGACCTGTTTGGAGAGAGAACAATCATGGATGAAAGATGGTAGAGACATCACTGAGATGTTGCAGCAGTACATGCTGGAAATCTGCTCTCTGGAACATCAAGGGAAATTGCCCATAGGGAGTTTCTGTACTTTATAACTTGCTATGAACTTCCCAAGGGTCTCCAAGAGTGGTATTCACAGGAAAGCAGTGCAACTTCAAGGGTTTCCGGGACGAGCTACTGGCCACGGAGCTCCCGAGAGACCACCTGCACTGCAGGAACCCAGTGGAGAAGATCAGCCCTGATGTACACAGAGAAAAAAAGGTCTTCCTGTAATGTTCCTCCACTGCCCTCTACTGATGGTGCCTAAAAACAGGCCAGCTGACCAAAGGGAAGTATTTATAGGGCCCATCTCTGTTATTGCAGATCTGTATGAAGAATGGATTTGGAACTGAGAGCCATAAAACTGGTAACAGACACAACAGGTAACTGAAAAGCTTACTTTATTTCTTAGACTCATGTGGATCTGTGAGCAAGAACCTATTTAGAAAGGGGTTTAAGCAGACAAATTATTTTAACTGATTTTGTATAGATCTGATATTGTAGAGAATGAGAAGCATTTTAGTTTTGATAATAGCTTTTTGTGCCATTGTCCAATGTGCCCTGATCTCTCAAAAATTTGTTGGTTAAATATGCTGTATATTTATTAGTGGGATAGTTTGAAATATTGGCTCCATCCAAATAGCTTAACACCACCAATTGGTCAACTACTATTGTTTTAAATATGGTTATTATAGCCTATAGAATAAAGGGTTTCTAGCTTCTGCTTTCCTTTATCTCAATTCCATCTGACTAATGAAACAGAGTCTCACCATGGGGATCTCCTAGGGCCTGCTTCAGAGAGGATTTCCTACATATGCAGTTTTCTAATAAAAAATGTGGTTGGTATGCACGTTAATTTTCTTCTGCTTAACAATATTAAGCAATAAGTAACACCCAAACATTTCTTTGGTCTTTAAAGTTTGCTAATTCTTTTCAAGTATATCACCTCCTTAGTAAGTCCACGGTGAAAAGATAAGTGTAATTAATTGGAATAAAAAGACTTATTTTTATGCAAATAAAGTGATAAAAGTTTAGTGGTTACGTGGTAGGAGGGAACACTGGGGTTGGGGCTCTAAAGGCACTAGAAAGAAGGGATTCCAAAGAAGCATGAGTATTGTCACTTTTGTGGTAATGGGTATGTTTATTATCTTGAATATAGAGATGATGTTTGGAAGGAAACTTTCAAATTGTGGACTTTAATATGTTCAGTTTATTATATGTCAAATCTACTATAATAAAGCCATTTTAGAATGCTTATTTTTTAGTTTCTCTCTCTGCCACATACTCATTGTTTGAATTTGTTCAAATGATTTATGCATCCCCTTCTCAGTTTTGTCACATGTAAAACAGTTATAACTGTTTACATGTGACATATATAACTGTTATGATAACTGTTTACATGTGACCTACATGTGACATGATAACCATATATTTCCTGCATAAAATATATGGATAAATAGAAGAGAATTTAAAAGTTCTTTGTAAATTCTAAAGTGCCTCATTCATGTAACTTCTTATGGTTGTCACCGTTCCACTAATGACTATTTTACAAAGTGGCAAACTGAAGAATTTCCATATAGGTCATTAAGAAAATTTTTATAAGAGATCAGCTACTGAGAAAAGAAAAAGAATGAAAGGGGTGTCTGTGTGTGTGAGAGAGAGTGGGGGGAGGAGAGGAGAAAGAACAAGAATTAAGAAGAGATACTAAGAGAAACCGAGACTGATATTCCTGAAAAATCTTTTGAAATTTCAATGTAACTAGTTCATAAAATCAAGGAGAAACCAATATGGCACCCTTGATAGTCCCACAGGCCAACATATTCCCTATTGCTTCTAAGACATAGTAAAAGTATTTGTAAAGTATCAATTTAATAGTTGTGCTTTTTATTATTTCTTTTCAGTAAAAAGAAAGATATTTAGCCATATTGCTTTGGAAAAAAAAATCTATGTGTAATTTATAAAGAAAATAGAATTGAAAGTCTGTATATTAGGCATGCCAGAAATACAAGGACATGTTAATTAAGACAGTGCTGTACTAGCATGAAGAGAAACCTGTAGATCAATGGAATAGAGTTCAGAATCCAGAAATAACCATGAATCTGTTTTTAATATATTGTTGACAAAATTTATGGTAATATACAATATTTAAATTTTTTCTATAATGCTTCACACATAATATACAATCCCATTATACCTGTGAACATGATAGGTGCTATAGAGAAGGTTCTTTTACCATGAAGGTTCTTTTACCAGTGCCCTTCCTGCATCCCCAGAGGGAAATACTGTCATTATTTGGGTCTTTAAGATTCTAGATCATTTGAAATATATTTACCAACACACCAATGCAAACGCATGCACATGTACACAACAAACACACATGTATTCAGTATTGGGATGTTTATATTCTTTATATTAAATCAATAATAGATCTTAAACATTTGTACACAGTAAATCTGCATTATCCTCTATATAGTATTCCATAGTATGGATACATTATAGTTCATTTTGGGGATTCTTATATTGATGGATAATCAGTATTTTTCCCCTAAATGTATTTCTAGAACATAAAATACCCTTGGGTATTTCTCCTTAAGAATTAGGCAGGAAAAAAAAAAAAGAATCAGGCAGGTGTTTCTCTAGTAACAATGTAGTAAAATGGAATTTTGAGGTGGTGTACAATTTGCAATTTGATTTTTGAAAGATGTTTCTGAACTGTCCTCCAAAGTAGTTAAACCAATACACCTTCCTTACAGCAATTTATGAGAGATGTGTGTCTCCAAAGCATCACCAATACTTAATATTATTAAAATTTTAAATTATTCACAATTCAGTGGGTAACAAATTTATCCTGTTTCTTATTAGCTGTCCCGATTACTAATGAAGCTGAGTATTTTTCATGTACTTCCTTTGTAAATTTCTTATCATAACATTTATTAATTTTTCTATGGGTAAAATTTACTTTCCTTAAAGACTTCAAAAATTCTTCTTATGTTCTGTGTAATTATACAAACAACTCTGGCTGAATACAAATAAGCATTGTAAAAAATAAAGTTGTATAGCTAGAAGAAACTGAAACCTTAGAGATCTAATAGAATATTTTGCTTTTATATTTGAGGACATTAAGACTAAAAGTAGGAAGAAGGATTTGGAAATGGCATAGGTTATGTTTAGTGTCAGTGTTTGGTTTTGAATCTAGATTTTTAAATGGTTAGCTCACTAAATTATGCAGAAATTTTACAATTAGAGCTATATATTAACTTATTCCTAGATTATGTTTAGTAACCTAGTATCAAAGCAATGGGAGAGCTGCCCCACACAAATTATGAAGTTGCAAAACTACCTGATTTGAAAGGCAGAGTATATAAAATACCTCCCAAAATTAAAATAAACTACGCAAGAGACAAAGATCAAATGGTTTTATCCAGTCTGTTTCCAATGATTCAAAGTATTTTATCAAGTTCCAACCTGATGTCTTATCCATTTAAAGGATCAATTTTGTTCTATTATTTTGAAAGCAGAGAAAGATAACTTAAAAGAGACTGTAGGGCCATCTACATTTTCTTATACTCCACTGAGGTTAGAATAACCCTTAACCTAGCAGGATGAAGCATGGAATTGAAAGTAGTTTATACAAAGGACAAGTATTCTCTATAGACCCTAATTTCTTTTCAAAGTTGCCAACTTAAACTAGAATTTTATTCTAGCTACATCGTTGTCATATACTTGAAAATAACTTTGGAGACAGAGTAGAAAGTTGTTTAGCATTCACATTATTACTAGCCCAGGCCATAAATTGTTTATTGTTTTTGTATATTTCTTTGAAACTAAAACATAGCTTTAAAGTTAAGATATTTTGAAATTAAAAGGCTGTTAAGTAAATTAATACATCCAATGATAAATTTTAGTTATCATGAGATTTTCATGCAAAAGAAACTAGAGAACACAATGACCCTCCTCTATCACTTCAAAGACTCATATACTGCCTTTATCAAAGATATCTTGATATTTCAGGACCATTATCATTATTAGCTGATGAGAATAATGAAAACAACAGTTCTGTTTTTTTGAGAGCTTTCAAAGTACATGACACTGTGCATGACATTGGAAACACAACAGTCAAGAAACTGCATACTGTCATTAGTACCATCTCATAGACAAGGGAGCCAAGACTTAGAAAAGTAAAGCAACCTACCCAAGACTACACAGATGAAACTAAAATAGGAAAAAAAGTTAATGATCTTCCCTTCTTAATTTTGTAACTTGTCTGATTTAATATTTCACATATCAGATAATAAGGTGGTGTTTCCCATCTCTCAGATTTCCAACTCCTTTACTTTTCTCTAAGGTTCCTTTACACAAAAATCTCCAAGTAGGATAAATGCATTTTAACAAGTAAAACCTTTATATTGAGCAAGCTAAACTCCTTTTATGAAGATAAGCTATGGAAAATAAATTTCTGGCTTTATGGGAAAAATGAAATTTTCAAGTATTGATAAAGACTCATTAAGAGTGTCCTAAAAACCATAATGTACCCTGATAAGCTTTAAGTATATATTGGTATAGATGACAGTTAAAAAAATAATTCTCGAACAATAGCTTCTTTGATAAGGATCATTTTCAGCACTAAATACCAGAAACTCTAACACATGTATAAAGATACTTTTTACATGTAAAGGAAATTTTTTTCTCATACAAAAAGTTAAGAGGTAAGTTATTACTGAAGTTGATTCATACCTCTCTGCAAGGGTTTTGGCCTTTCCTTCATGGTTGCAAAATACATGGGACAGCTTCCATCATCCTATCCATGTTTGAATGGATGAGATAGATTAATTGTTTCTGTTCTCTCCACAAGAGAAGAAAAACTTTCTCAGTAACTCCCATATGAACTTGTTACTTGGACAGCAAGAGTATGTAGAAAATGAGGAACCCATTGTCCTGACTTGCTTAGGCTAAGAGTGATCTATCATACAGAGGTATCCCCAAACCAACCAAGGCTGTTAGGATGATTTTCTATTAGAAAGTTCTCTTGTACCCAGTGGTGTGACTACAAACAAAAATGTTAAATACAAACAATATTTTCAAATATTGATTAAGAGTCATTCAGATTGTCCTAAAGACTATAATGTGCCCTGAGATGACAGTTTATATTGGTGTAATGGCAAAGAAGTACTGCGATGTTTAATGTTTAAGGTCAAAAGCAAGATGCATGTGATAGACACCATGTTGTGGTAACATTGTATAGCTTTTGAAGTAGATCCTCTTGAATAGTACAACCATAGTCAAACCAACCAAACTCTGAACCATAATTTTTACAGAAATAAAAGTACCTACCTCCTATTAGTATTATTCAGGTGAGCACATATATACTCCATTTCTGGTATCTATTACAAGCTTATATTGTTGAAAACCTAGTTCAAAACTGCATAAATGCTCAGTAGAGTAGATGACTCTGAGGTTCTTAATTATAAGTCAAATGTGAATATTCTCAGCAGTTCTGACTTCCCTCCACGAAGGATTCACAAACACCTGTGCTCCTGATAGGGGGCAGACAGATTCGAGCAGTGGGGAACATGAGGTTATGGAAATGACTGTATAAAATGGGTCTACTGTGTTGACCCCTCACATGGTCTCTCTTCCAAGAAGCTATTTACCTGCAGCCTTGCCTGGCTTATGTGGACAGGAAATGTCACATTCCTCAGCAAATTATCTTTTATCTGCATGAGAAATGCAGGCCAGAAATAGATATGGCGTGGATAAGAGGAACCCAAATTACCTCGAAGGGGGAGATTTTGTGCACCTTTTCACAGACCAGATCCTGGAACTCAGGGAGAAAAGGATAATTCCTCTTAACCACAAAACCTGTGAGAATGTGCGGTTAAGAATCCAATTAGACATGGTTAGGCAATAGGCTCCAGTTAAGGTCTTATTCAAAGGCAGAGAGCCCACCAGGAGGCTAACGGGTAGAAATGTGAAAGACCACGAGGCTCACCTGTGGGAACACTCCAGCCAACTCCTTTTTCCCTGAGAGGAAGGGAAAATAGAGGATAGGAGTGAGACCCAATGGAGTGACATGAAGGATTAAAACTTGAGCTAAAGGACACAACCAATAGCCTTGATACTTTTTCAATGTCTGTTTAACATAGATTTTGAATAATACTCATGACCCAAACTCCTATAAGCCCCTAAACTAGCACACCAAAATGGGTTTTCTTGCTATACAGGCCCCCTTCTGCACTGTGGAAGTTCTGTCTCTTCTTAAATAAATCCTGTTCATTCACTGTTCCCTTTTATTATTGTCCACGATTTTTTTCTTCAAATTTGCAAGAGAAGAACCCAAAGGAAAATGGCAAAGCTGGAAATCTAGTCTCATCTCAAAACTTCAGTTTCACTCCTTTATCCTTGGGCTTTGCTCTCAAACAGGGCCTTATAATCTTCTGCATCTACCTCAGAGAAAGGAAAAGAAATTTACAAACTTTGCCTCCAAAGTGAGACAGGTCAATTTTTCTCACAATCCATTGCTAAGAGCTAGTTATTTGGCTGCAACTAGATGCAAGAAGGTCTGGAAATGTTATCCCTTCTAGATATTTACCTCAGCAACAAATCCATAGTAAAGGAGAGGAAGGACACATTTTGGTGGCAGGTGGTTATTTCCTCTGCAATACTTAATCATTATTAGTGATTTTTTTAAAGATGTTTATTCATTTCTAACTGAACTAGATTCTGAGCCAAACACTGTGAACTGTCAATAATGAGTCCAACTTAACTCATAAGGGTAGGTGATAAATGTTTACATGAATATAGTTTTACATGCATATGGTAGTTTCATGAACTTGGAAGCTAGAATTTCTGCACTCAAATTTTTGACTCCACTAATTCTCAGTTTTATGATTTGGGGTGAGTTAATTCACCATGGTTTCTTCTTCTATAAAAATGAGAATACTAAAATATTACATATGCTGTGTAAGTTATTGTGAGAATTATTAATACTGTTAAAACTTTTAAAAACTGTTAATACTGTTAAAGCTCTTAAAGCAATAGTTATTGACACCTAGTATAATTATATATTTACATTGAATTTTGTTTGATTTCTGGAATAAATATATATTCTGATATATACATCTTATCAAATATTTAATGAATATCAACAATGTGTGAGAGATGAACAGAGGCATATTAAATACTATTTGCCTAAAGATGCTTACAGAGAATATGGAAACATAGAAAATCCCCAAATAGATGAAGCTATGATCAGAATATTGTGGAATGCCATCTGTATACTGAAGACGCCAGGAAAATCTATGGGGAGAAGATGATTTGTGAAGGAGTAGCATGCAGTACCCTGGCAGGGAGAGGCACGTAGGGGTGAGGCATGGTGTCACCAATACCTGACAAGGAAAGAAGATGGTAGAAGGCGACTTTAGTGTATGACTTAAGCATCTCTCTTACAGAGAAGATATTGGGTGTGAATTAGATCGTATATGGAGGAAATTGTGGATGCCAAAGGAATTTTTCTAAGAATTTTTATTTTTCCCTGGACTTATCCATGAAGGGAGAAGATAAAATGATACAGAAAAACAGTGATGATGATGGTGGTGGTGGTGGTGTGGTGGTGCTAGTGATGCAACTGATGCTGATAAGATTGCATCTCATTTAATATAGTTTATAATTAAGAACTAGAGACAGTTGTAAAGAAATGCCAGTTTTCTAGAATTTTAAAGTGGGAGTTAATGCTAAGTGAAAGAATTTTAAAGCCCCTTATAATTAGTGGCTATAATGCTAAGTGAAAGAATTTTAAAGCCCCTCATAATTAGTGGCTATAGTTTTAGTTACCTCATATTCCACAAGAAATGGTAGATACAATAAACGTCCCATATAGTAATCACATAACCAGATACACCTAGTTATCTTTCTTTTTTTCCCCCATCCTTTACAGAATTCAGCTTTCATATTGGTGAGGAAATTAAGACCTATGTTTTGCCTAATTCTCGATAATCAGTTATTTCATATCAACAAAGAATGAGAAGTAACCATAAGAGTCTAGAGTCAGAAAAATCTGGCTTTGAATTTTAAGTTCCATAAATTATGTAGGATTATATATGGCCATGTTACTTAACCTACAAATTATTTAGGATGATCTATCATAAAACTATGAGAAGTTCTTACTAAAAATGTCTTGAGCCAAAATGAAAATTTATTAATTTTCCATGATCATAAATAAGCATTGGCCTGTATTTCTGAATTTTATATTGTGTCATCTTCCCAGAGCTAGTTCCTGCCTTCAAATGGTCCTTACCTAGTTATAATATATATGTACAATATACATGTCGGTACATATATATCATAATACTCCATATATATGGTGATATGTATATATAAATATACCATTCCAAGCCTTTCATCCTCATGAAACAATGTAAAAAGCTGGAAGAGAAGCCATCTTTTCTTCTGTTTCCTTTTAAGAGCTAATGCAATTTCCTAGAGGCCTTCCGAAGATGTTATGCAATGTCTAATGGCTAAATTGCATCCCTGTACTTCAACCACTAGCAAAAGAAATGAAATTATTTTACTTTTGAAGAGAAGCTTAGTGTTTCATGGAGCACATAGTCACTGGATTGTTGAACAACATCAGACTGGTGTTAACATATATAAGGGGGTAGGCTTTTGTAGGGAACATTTAAAGATTGCCACAAACTTTTCAACCTGTAATGTTCTAAGTTACAAAAATTAAACTATGGTAGGTACTTTAGAGGAAGGTATAGTTTGAAACTACGGTAGACTTCTTTATCATTTTTCACTTCTTCTAACATGAAGGAAAAAGGAAAAAAATACTTCTATCTCATACCTTTCATCCAACCTGAAACCTATAAATATCTTATTCAATGTGCTTTTAAAGGAATACCAGTATTCACATTTTGTTTCTACCCCAAGAAGGAAGATACCTTTAAATTATGGATATAAGTATGAGGGATGGGAAAAGGAGAAGCACACAGCAGGCGTCTTGTCCAAGTTTAAATCTAGTGCATAAGTGGTTTTGATTTACAACATCTGAATGCTGGTTCAGAAAGCAACTTGAGAAATATATGCAAAGTAAATGTTCTAAGTAATATAATGCTATTTGCTAGGAAGCAAATTGTGTTGAGGAGTAAGGCACAGAACATCCTCCTGCTACCTTTGTGAGCAATATTGTCCAGTTTGAGTAATCTTTCTTTCTAAATCATTGGATAATAGTGCTCTTAATTCCAGTGTTTTAAATTATGCATTTGGAGAGGTGTTGCTTTCCTCTTTTACAATTGCAATGGTGGTATATGCCAGCTTTTTTTTTTCCACTTCTAAAATGGCAGTGGTGAATGCCAGCATTTTTTTTTCTTTTGATGAAAATAGAAACTGTGTAGAAATTTTTCTGGGTGATATGGAGGAATTTACACTCATTTTGGATCCTGGCACCTGAGTCTGCTCTTATGGTGGGTGAGTTTTGCAATTTGGAGTTCTAAGTGTTAGACTTGCTATAATGGTCTAGAACCACAGGAGGGATTGACCTATAAACTAGAAAGTATTTCAGAATGGCTAGTACCTCATGTATTTGTGTGTGTGTGTGTGTGTGTGTGTGTGTGTGTGTGTGTGTGTTTAAGGCCTGGTAAAATCCATGCCTAGGGCTAGGAGTAATGCATTACTTCAAAAGCACTATAAAGATCTACATGTGTTTAGATCAGGGATTTAGTTTCTAACCCCAGCAGATTTGAATGTTTCATGATTTGAGGGAAGCATTCTGGCTATTTGCCAGGTTTTCATTTTGATAAATACTTGTTGTTCTGGGGAACTTGCAAAATGGCTATAAATTTCACCTACTCTGACAGGAAAAAGAAAGAAAAGAAATCAGAGTCCGAAAAGATACAGAGCAGTAAATAAAGACAGAAGTAAAATGCAAGCCATCATTTTAATGTGTTACATGAATAGACTGCTTTGCTATCATGTTGGATAAATATACCTCTATTTTCTAATCCCCATGGCATTCATAGATGCAGAACCTGCCTTACCACACAACATTATGATTCTTTCTCTGAAATGTATCTTTTATATACCTTGTTCTTCAAAATTAGGATGTCTCTGCTACATAAAGTGACATATTACATAAGATCACTAAAAAGACAAATTTAATGTGTATTAATAGGTTAATCATATGCAGAGGTAGACAGACCCCTCACCCCAAACTCAGTCTCCATGTTAGGACTGATACCACATATCAGTATGAAAATGAGCCAGGTGCAATGGCACACGCCTGTAATCTCAGCAGCTTGGGAGGCTGAAACAGGAGGATAGTGAGTTCAAAGCCAGCCTCAGCAAAAGCGAGGAACTAAGCAACTCAGTGAGGCCCTGACTCTAAAATGAAATACAAAAATAGGGGTGGGGATATGGCTCAGTGGTTGAGTGCCCCTGAGTTCAATCTCTGGTACCAAAAATAAAAAATAAAAAAAAGAGAAAATGAAGATATTTATGTCATTGAAGTCTCTGGGGACAGCAGGACAAGCCTAATAGCAGATCTGAGGTGACTTGAGGGAGCAAAAAGAAGGTGTCTGGCTGTGCTTTTCTGTGACTGTGGGCGGGGACTTGCATAGTTTGAATATCCCACTGGTGCCAACAAAGGAAGCACCAGGGTTTTCTTATCAACTTTCCAGATGTGAGGCACCAGGAGAAGAGGAAGGAATGAGACTTCAAAGCTGTCAGTAATCCAGCATCAGAAAATGGAGGACAACTCATTCTATAATATAAACATGGAAAAAGACTGTTTTTTTTTCTTCATGATACTGAATGATGAATACACAAGTGGATAAATTTGGGGTAGTTAACGTTTTCTAAAATCACCACAAGTATTGAATAGCAAATACTGAACCATTACTCCTACGGGAAATATAGGGCTGGCTTCCTGCAAGCCTTTGATTACTTTCACATCCACTGAGATATAAATAAGCATGTTCTATGTACATTTCTGTTAACATTGAACTCATGATCAAAAGCATTCTAACTCATGTCTGGCACAGGCATATCACAATAGACTTGCACTTAGGAACACTATGCAGCACTTCAGAACTATGCTTAAGGGTTGTTTTAAGCAGCAAGATGATCAAAAAATGGGGGGACAGGTGGCACTAAACAGAACACTAAAGGACATTTGCTTGCTGCATGACAGTTGAATTAGAAAGGCAGCTGGGAATATGCACATTGGTCAATAAGTGTTGCAGTGCCTTGGACATATCCATAAAATGACCATGAAGGTGCCCCACGTATTGATTTTAGAGTTACAAATAATTTTAGCAAGTAGGTAAACTCACAAGTATGGAGTCAATGAATGATGACTAGTTAGTAAATAAATGTAAGCATTCTAATTAAACCATTTTGAAGAAAGTGCTAGTATTGTTTCCCCACAATACACCACCTTAAAAAAAAAGGTTATTTTTGTTGTTTTGTTTTTTTTGCTGTTGTTGTTATTGCTCCACTCAAAAAGCTTCAATAATTCTTATTGAACAGAATGGTGAGCAATATCATTTTAAGCTAATAGGAGAAAGATTTATGAGTAGTTCCTATATAAAGCCAACAAAATGATCCTGTAGGTAGATGGCAGCTTAACCAGTAACAAAATATGGTGTATATCTTGAGTGACAGTTGAAACATATATTGAATGTTCAATATTTTAAAAGTATCTATGCTCAGTTAAGATGGGTATTCCATTTTCATTTTCCTGGTGCAGTTATTCATACTTCTCTTTTTCACTCTCAAAATGGCCTGGTTTGATTGTTTAATTTTATGATCACTTTGCTGTATCAAAGAACTATATGGTTTTATTTGAACTCTGTGGGATTAGAGCCAGAGTCAATTGTTAAGTAGGTCTTGATCAGTCATAGAAAATGGAAGGCACATATACACCATGTGACCACACTGGGACTCAACAATCTGTGGTAAATTCAGATTTTCATCCTTTATCCCTGTTTAGATTGTTCTGTCTTATCACACTTATAAAGTCTAAGTCCATGGAAATCATGATTACCCTGAACAAATTGGGATAAATAGCCCACTGAAAGGAAACACATATTCTGCGACTGGTTTCTTAATTTATTGCTTCCAATTTAATAACCTAATCAGAGTTGAAAACTGCTTTTTATTTTTCAATTAAATGCCATCAGTTTGTAATTAGTACCTTTGGAAAGAGAAGCAGCATTCTGTATCAGAAGAGATCTTCAGTACTAGAAGGAAAATTTTGTTCAGTGTGTGTCTATTGGAGTAGTTAAATTGTTAGTAACTAAAGCTGGAAAACATATTGCAAACAGTTGGTTTGGCCATATCTGTTCCAGAGATGAAGTTTTCATTTATTTGTTGACTGTTCTCTTTATAACTAAGCTAATAACATTGAATATGCCACAGAGACCTCAAGGAATTATATAGAGGGATTTTCTTTGGGGAACATCTATTTGCTTTAATTAAAGCTTAACATTCTAGAAACTTTTGTATATGCAGTTTCTTAACATTTCTAGAAAATTATTACATGGTAAAATTGATCTCAGAAAAATGACTTGTTTTTCTCCCAACAAGTGATGAAAGGTGTTTTTAAAACAAAAATCAGCACAATGAATGAATAGTGGTGTATTCACACAATTGAATGCTATATATCAGACAAAAGAAATAGGTTATATTTTTATATACTAACAATGGTAATTTAAAATGATGCTGAGGAAAACTCTGGACTTGGTGTTTTTATTTAAGTAATTAAACGCACAATGCTTTACTATAAATTTTTCCTAGAATTCTATGTAACTAGATAACTCTTTGATAAAAATTCAAAAAAATAAACTTAAATGATTGCTGTCGAATAAAGGATATCCACAAATATTATGAATGAAATTCCTTGGAGAGCAGGAGATCACATTGGAAAGAGGATACAACCACAACTTTATCTGCAAGCACTATTTATTTCATTATTGGATGACTTGCAGGAAATTTGTAAAACAACTTTGGAGCTTGGAAAGGGTCCCTCTAGGACTGGTGCAATGAGGAGATAGCATAGGGTAACCACATCCTCACGTACTGTTGAGAAAGTATGCTGAGACTGATTCTGGGAGAAGAGAAATTCAGATGCTTGAGACTGCAGACAGTTGTTATTGCTGAAATGATGCTGCCAAGAACAGCAAAAATGAAAGGGCATTATTTTCTTCTCTTGCCTTTCAGTCTCCCTTTGGTACTTTATACTAGCCTAACTGAAATTCAATTAGAAAATGAATCTGAAAATATAATTGCCTGAGTCCCAAGTCCAGCATCACAGAGGGTAGATGTATTTGTTGCTGAGGGACAATTGATAATTGATCAGTATTGCTTTCTAACTGAATGACTAAATGTGACAATAGTGCAGAGTGATGCCCCTAAAACTTAGTGAATGTTAATAAATGATAAGTAAAATAAGTACTAATCAAACACTTAGCAACTTTCTGTGATGCATAGTACCTCAAGTTCTGTGGCTGATATAGTCAACCAAGATACACATTGCTCTACAACAAACTAATCCTCAAACACAGTGGCTTAAAACAAGAAAATTTTTATCATATTTCATGAATTCATGGATCTAGAATTTGAGCAATGCTCAGCTAACTGATGCTTCTGCTCTACATATCACCACTAGGGTCACTTGATATTGTTCAACTGGCAACTGGGTTGGTGCTGATGGGCCAGGATGACTTACTTGTGTAGTGACTTGGTAGAGATGGCTAAAAGGCTGAGCTCATTTGGGCTATTCTTCTTCTACATGTATTTTCATATGACCTTTCCAAAGGGTAGTCAGACTTACATGGATCAATGCTCCATATAAGTCAATTTCCCAGGAGGAAATTGACAGACCTTCTAAAACTTAGGCCCCAAACTGGCAGTGTCATTTTTACCATATTCTTTAAGTCACATATCATTCCAAGTTTCAGTAGAAGAAAATACACACATCATTAAAATGTGTGACTACCACAGAGGAAGAAGATAAAAGGCTCAGACTGAGTAAATGAAAGTTGGTTTATGGAACAAATACACCATTTTTCTGACCTCGTAGTTTTTATATCCTACATTTTATTATTAAAGTTGCTACTTCTGTTTTTTTTTTTTTTTTTTTTTTTTTTGGTATTGGAGATTGAACTCAGGGCACTCAACCTCTGAGCCACATCCCCAGCCCTATTTTGTACTTTATTTAGAGACAGGGTCTCACTGAGTTGCTTAGCACCTTGCTTTTGCTAAGGCTGGCCCTGAACTCAAGATCCTCCTGCCCCAGCCTCCAGAGAAATTGGGATTATAGGCATGTGCCACCATGCCCAGCTAAAGTTATTACTTCTATTACTTCTATACCATATGATCTATTTATTTATTTTGTTTATTTTTGGTGTTAGATATCAAATCTGGGGCCTTGCTTATGCTAAGCATGTGCTCTATCGCTGAGTTATACCTTCAGCCTTGATGCCATAAATTTAAACCAAAACATTTATCATGGATCAGGAGAAAAAATGAAAATGATTTTACTAGAAAATTTTCACATAGCAGATACTAAATCTTTACTGTGAACACTATTCAATGAACAATTTGTTGGCCTAGTTGCTCAGAATGCTGATCATAGACACAGCCTTTGCTATCATTTCTTCAGAGATAGGCTTAGCTTCAAAAACATGTTTTACCAAAGAACACAAGCTTTTATGGGAATGGTTCACAGTGAACAGCTTATTGATGTGGAGATATGAAAATCCAGACATATTAGCCTTATGTGGACAATCTCTGAGTGGTCCTGCTAGTTCCAAAGGTGCTCTTTACCAAAGTGACCAAAATAAAAGTTTGAGTAAAAAAGTTTATTAATTTGGGAGCATGTTGGCAGGATACAGAATTTAATTTCCTAATAAGCCCTCAGGAGATGATATATATTTTCTACTACCATGTCTCTTATAAGCATAGAAAAAGTGGTGGCCCACACTGAATATTGTGGAGATATGATCATTGCTGTACTGATGAAAGGGACATTCATATCACTAAGAAATTCACTGGTACCTCTTCTAGGGAGACCAGTACTGATGGTAAGGGAGACAATATAAAATTTTCAATGCATGCATAACCATGTGGATGATAGCCTGAAACAGAACAGGCATGAATGCAGAGCTTAATCTTCAGAAGCCAGGTAGATCCAATTACAGTACTGCCTGGCAATAAGAAGCCCTTTCACCCTAGGAAGTAATAAAGATGGTTAATAAGACCCTAGAAATTAAATAGATGGGTAGTTAAAAGATTATGAGTTTATAGCATCAAAATAAATCAGAAGTGGATAATTCAGAAGTTGAATAGAGTTGTCCCAATAAAACGTTACACTCTTTTCTCCAATGTACCTCATTGTTGTATGTCCAGTTGTTTTCTGGACACACAACATACTGATGGAAGGGTCCAGGCCCTAAAGGAAGTGCTTAACAACACTATAGAAAGTGCACATAGTATCCTCTCGTCTCTTTGCAAAGGAACTTTTGGACATTTATTCCAGTAATTATGTGCAGGGAAAAGGGAAATATCCAAATATTAAGGAATGTTGGACATGAATTTTATGTTAATATTGTTATGTAGAAGTCTGAACTGTCATTATGGCATGACCCTCTGTTAAAGTCAGGAATATAGGAGATAAATAATCAACGGAATTTTGTTATTTCACTCTTCTCTTACTGTATTATGGATATAGTCATATTTAATAGTTGGCACAGGCTCACATAGGGTCCTTTGAGCAAAAGTTATTATAGTAGCATGGTCCAAGTAGAAGCTTCTGCCTTCCTGTCCTTTTCTCCCATGTCAAGAAAGTTAAAACAATTAATAAGTTATCCTAGGAGAATGTCAGAAACTAGCGCCATTCATATACATGTCAAGAATGCTAGTATGTTAATTCTCATCATATATCCATTGTATTTATCTTTCTGACATTTGCAAAAACTATATGGATCCTGGAGAATTAACAGTAGATTTCTACAAACTCAAGTAGTGACCCTAATTTTATTTACCATGTCAGATGTGGTATCTTTCAGTATAGTAACACAATCTTAGGTGTATGGTATGCTAGTTTTGACTTAATCAATATACATTTTCCTTCTTTGACAGGAAAGAAATTCACAAGTAATGCATTCACCTAGAATTGACAATAGTATAAATTCACAGTTTTGCCCCCAGAGCTCTCTCGCCTACTTTCATAATATTGTTTAAGAAGCTGTTGACTCTTTTGGCATCCTGCAGAACAATATACTTATTCACTATCTTGAAATGAGCAAGTGTACCATTTTGGAGGCCTTCATAAGCCATATGGTCCTTCAGAGGAGATAGAAATAAATCTATGAAATTTGGTTGTCCTGTTATATCAGTAATAATTTTAGGAGCCAGTAGTCAGGAACATGCTGAAATATCCTATGCAAAACAAAGAACAAATTGTTGCATATTGTACATGTCACTATAAATAAGAAAGCACTATATTTTATAGGCATCTTCAGTTGTGAAAGTAGCAAATTTCTCAATAAGATATATTGTTTTGTTATCTGTGCTTGGAACACAGATATGAAAGCACTCCACACAAGGACCAGTTCATGTTGCAATAGCCTGACTGCCTGGACCAGAAGACCCAGCAGATACTACAGCATTAGTATCAGTGGTGGGAACAGAAGCCATAATGAATTTATGCCAAGGAGAATCACAACACAGACTTTTGGTCCTCCACAAAAGAAAATTATACTCCTGGTAAAGATGAAATGCTTGACCTTGCTACATCAAGAAACCATGTAGCCAAAGTTGTACATCATAAATTAGGTTCTGTCAGTACTACTGATTCATAAGATAGGTCCAGGAAAAGTCTATTATAAGATGAAAGTGATAAACTCAGGATTGAACAATAGTGGAACATAAAGAAAAAATAAATAGTATGAGCATGTAGCCCAATTCCCACATATCTGCCCCTGACACAGAAGCATCTTTCCCTCTAATTACAAAGGATATGAGTAGGATCTCTCTGAGCTACATAGTACCCAACAGAAATTAAAACATATGCCCACACAAATATGTATCATACACAAATGTTCATAGTAGTTTACTTTGCAATGGTCAAAAACTGGAGCAACCCAAATGTCCATCAACAAGTGAATGGATAAACAGAAAAACAGTGTGGTCTACATATAATATAGAATACTACTCAGCAACAATAAAGAATGAACTATTGATTTATTCAACAACATGCATAATCAGAATCATTATGACAGGTTAAATAAATAATGCCTCTCCAAAAAGTCTATACTACATTATTGCACTTATTTAAATATTAGAAAAGGTACACTAATTTTTAATGTCATTTGTTTACTTTGCAAGAAATTACATCAATAATTATCTGAAGATGAGAAGAGACAATGGATTGAAAAGGACCATAAAAAGAATTTGGATCTTATGGACATATTTGTTATTTTGATTGTGGTGATTATTTTATAGGCATATACTACTTTAAAATTCCACATTATCATATTTTATTGGGAAAATATACTTTAATTATTATTCAATAAATTTTTTAAATAAAACTGAAAAATACCACAGACATTACAAAATCCTGAAAAATGATCAGAATATTTTTCTTAACTGCCTGAGACATGTATTATTTGTTTTCTCTACATTTTTTGTCTGATACTTTTTGATCTTGTTTTCACATGACTACAGTTTTGTAATATTACTTTTTTAGAGAGGATATAAAGAAAACTTAATATTTTCTTTTGGATAATTAATCAAAACATTTTTTGATGGATAGTATAGAAGAATTTCTTTTAACTTCACAACTCATTACTGAGAGTCCCAAAATTTTAGATTAATTGACAAATTGTGTGTGAGGGGGAAAATCTCAAATCAATTTCATTTATTACCTCATGCAGACCTATTTACTATTTTTAACTTGCTTCTATGAATTCATGACCTACAAAAGTGGAATTCTGAAAAAATCTATTTTGCATGATTGCCATCAAAAAGAAATAAAATGTGGTACATTATAATTGCCTATGCTGCAGTACAAGTGTACTCCTGACTGAGGAGAGTCTCAATTTTGACAGGACATTGATAAGGAATGCTGGGTGGATATTCCTCGTTTGACACATCAAATAAGAGGAAGACTTCTTTTTAGAAGACAATTTCCTAGGTCCATAAGTTTAAAATATTTTTCTACTACAATAACCACATACTTTTTTTGGCCAAACACTGTCATGATCTTCATATTATAAAATAGCTGCTTGCCTTTTACCTCTCTGCCACAATACCAGCTGAGAGGACCTAGTGTGTGGCACAAGCATTCCTAGGAAAAGATTTATGGAAACTTCAGAGTAATAATGTAAGAACTGTATTATATAATAAAATGACTGCATACAACACAAATATGTCTTTTTAAATCTAAACCAAATGTGTCTGTGTTCCATTTATTCAACTGTCCCATAACCGAATCACAGAATCAACTTGGCTGCTTCAAATTCATTTGACTTGCAGAGAATATCAATAAGGGCTTTCCGGTTAAAGAGAACTGGACATAAAGAGACTTGTAATGGAGGAGAAGCTAAGTGAAAAGAAATAGCAATGGTAACAATCTGTTGTTAAAATACTTTACTTTTGAAAAATTTATATATATTTTATATTTTACATATGCATATATATGTATGTGTGTATCTATATGTGTGTCTGTATTATGTAAAGCCATATATGTATAAATGAATTATTTTAAAGCTATCTATTCTCACATATCCTCTGGAAACATTTTTGTGTACATTGAGAAGCATATGTACTCCAGTCCAAAGACAGATAATTTTAAGTATCCTGTGGGACACAAGTTGGGTCAGATTAGAGCTACAAAATGAAATAAAAAAGCTTGGACTGATCTTTTCTTAATGATAGGTTTTATTATATACATAGTTTGTTTTTCCACTACCAATAATTTATTTTTATTTATTCTTAATCTTTTAGAAGAAATTATATATGTGTGTATATATATATGTGTGTGTGTGTATATATATACATATATGTGTGTGTATATATATATATATATATATATAATTGCTGCAGAGATGCTTCATACTGAATCTCATCCCCAGCCCTTCTTTCATTTTATATTTTGAGACAGGGTTTTGCTAAAGTGCTGAAAGCCTTGCTAAATTACTGAGGCTGGCTTTAATCTTGAGATCCTCCTGCCTCAGCCTCCCAAGTCACTGGGATTACAGGTGTGTGCCACTGCATCCAGCTATTATTATTTTTATTGACAAATCATAATTATACATTTATGGGGTATGATGTTATATTTTCAGGTATACATACAATACAGAATGATTAAGTCAATCTGGTTAACAAATCTATCCCTTCACCTAACTTTTTTATGATGAGATATTTGAAATTTCCTTTTCATTATTATTTTGAAATAATATTGAAATAATAATAATATTGAATATTTTTCTGAAATATACCTTATTATTATCTTTAGTCACCCTGCGTGTAATAGATTGAAAATCTATTCCTCTTGTCTTTCTGAAATGTTATACCTTTGATCAAAAACTCTTCAATCCCTCCCATCTCACCCTTCCCCAGCATCTGGTAACCATCATTTCATCCTCTACTATAAATCTAACTTTCTTAGAATGCACAAACAAGTGAATTCATGCAATTTTTGTTCAGTGATCCCACTTCAGGGTATAAATTCAAAGGAACTTAAATCCTAAAGGTATAGCAGCACTTGCTATGATTTGGAAATAAAGTTTCCCTCCAAATATCATGTATTGGAAATACGAATCCAGTGCAGCAATGTTCAGAGATAAAATTATTAGATGTTGAGAGTTATGACATAATCGGTGTATTAATTGATTTGATGGGCTAATAATTTGAATGGATTAATGAGTGGTAATTGTAAGCAGATGGTATGTAGCTGGAGGAAGGAGATCACTGGGAGCATACCTGGGGGATATTAGTTCCTGATTCACCACATGCCAGCTCTCTGTCTCTCTCTTTCTGCTTCTTAGCTGAATGAAATGAGCAGCTTTCTTTTGCTATACCCTTCTGCTATGGTGTTCTGTGTCATCTCAGGCCCAGAGCAATGTAGTTTGCTGACTGTGGAATGAACCTCTGTAATTGAGAGACAAAATAAACTTTTTCTCCTTTAAATTGTTTTATCAGAGATTTTGGTCACAGCAATGAAAAGCTGACTAATACATCACTCTCATGTTCATTGTAATATTATTCACAACAGTCAGAATATGGAATTAGCCTGTGTCCATCAATAGATGAACAGATAAAAAATATGTTTCATATATGTAATGGAATATTATTCAGCTTTAAAAAGAGGAAACTCAATCATTTGTGACAACATGGATGAATTTGGGCTTGTTTGATATATTTTGTACACTAAAATGCCTTAAAAACTCAATTTAGGAACCTTAGAATGCCTTCTTTTGCTTCATCTTCAAATCCTCCACCACTGTAAACTATAGGCCAACATAAGACTCAGCTTTAAACAGTCAAATCTTATTTTTAAGCAATACAGACTTACTTTGGTTGACTTAAGAAAATAAGGAATTGAAAGAATTCCCAGACAGATGGCTGAACTTGAGTAGATGGGAATAGAGAGGTGGTATTTGTTGGATCTGGAATGTTCGCCAAAGGCTCACATGTTGAGGGCTTGGTCTTCAGTGCAGCAATGTTCAGACTTACGAATCATGGGAATCGTGGAACATGAGGTCTCTGACCTCCTCAGTGGGTAAATCCATTGATGAGTTCATAACTAGTGGCATTATTTGGAAGTGGTAGAAACTTTATGAGATGGGACCTAGTTACAGGAAGTAGATCACAGAGGGTGTGCTCTGGAAGAGTATTATTTGGCCTCAGATCCTTTTCCTCTAATCCCCTTGATTCCCAGCAATCATTAGGTAAGGAGCTTTGGTTCACATGGCCTTCCAACTAATGTTCTGCCTCACCACAGGCCCAGAAACAATGGAGCCAGCTGATTATTGACTGAAACCTCTGAAACCATGAATCAAAATAAATATTTCATCCCTTAAGTTGTTTTTCTCAGGTATTTTGTCACAGCAATAGAAAACTGACTAAAAGAGGAGGTATGCAGTAACAAGGAATAAAGGTAAAATCTTGCTACAAAACCATGTAGTGTGAATGACACTGCCAGTTAATCCTGGTCTCAGCTTGCAAAGTTGCCATATGTTGATTCTTGACACTGGACACTGCCGCTGCTGTCCTTGGAAACTTCTGCTTGCTATGGCTTATGCTACTCTCATCTGTATTAAAATGTATTCTACGTAGTGGATTCTCCTGTTTCTTTATTACCTCCCAGTTGCAAGTGCAGTGGTAATTAAAGATAACCTGATTATGCCTATGGCACAAAGAAAATGCATTAATGCACATCAGGTGTTTTGAACATCTGTGATTAAAGGCAGCTTTGCCTTTACCTTCAACTCACATAATAAGTAATTCTCCACACACAAGAATGAGGTTCAGACTCCGGACTACCAAAAAAAAAAAAAAAAAAGTGCACTCCAACCACAAGGATATATAACAACAAAAATCACCACACTGGCTCTTGCCAGTATGAACAATGGGGACCTGGATGTTTAGCCTTTTATTTTATTAAACAAAAAGGACAAACACAAGATAAATATGATTCTTATGTATAATCATAGTTAAAGGCTGTTACTACTTTCTGGTCTCTATCTGAATCTCCTTCCCACAGAAGTTTGCTCCTTCTCGAAACAGTTACTCAGGAATAAGACTTAGAAGGAAGGACTTGATATGTTGATTAGATTCAATGAACTCTGTTATGTGCTGAATTGTGTCCTCTGCAACCTATCCCAGGGTTCATTTGTTGAAGCCCTAACCCCTAGTATCTCAGAATATGACAATATTTGATACCAGATCCTTTAAGAGACTATTAAGTTAAATGAGACTCTTAGGGTGGGCATATTCCAATAAGACTGATGTCCTTATAAGAAAAAAATTTGACCCCAAAAGACACCAGTGAAATATGTACAAATAGAGAAGACCATGTGATGATGCAATGAAGCAAACTAATACCACATCTAAGTGAATGCCCCTGGTGTGGCTCTGCTTCACTGTCTGGTGGGCTATGTATGGGTCTGGAAAGTATCACACATTTTTTATTCACAGCATCTTATAGTTATGTCCAGTGCCACTGAGACTGGTCTAATGAATAATACAATGTGAAAGGTCAGTATTCAGGCAAGTGGTCAGACATGTGAGAAGTACATTTACAGATGGCTGTCACATAAAAGACATGTTTCTAGGAGCTTTTACCAGAGGTCAAAATATAGAAGCTACACACTTTGATGGCAGGTACAATATGGGGGAGTACATGTGAAAGGGGCAGACAGAAAATTGGGAAAATAGCTGGTACACTCTTATAATAGGTGACAGTGTTCTAGTCTACATGGAATTCTGGAAGTATCAGATATCAACAATTCATAATGTGAGATAATAAGAATGTAAGTTTCCAGAGGTAAATAATAAAGGAGAAGAAACTAACTAAGGAAGTGTCAGAAATTGCGCCTAGCTCATGAAGCCATTTAGCACTAGTCACCAGCATGATGATTTTCTTTACAGAGACTCTGGAAGATTTGAACTATTTCACGGTTAATCCATCAAGTTTCCAAGAGTCATAAAATAAATACAGATTTTAGTAGGAGATCATATTAAATAAAGGGAAATCAAGAAAAAAGGGGAGATCAACTAGATAATTGGAATCTATTAGAGGAAACCTGCAACGCATTTGGATTCTAAATACTCACATATCTAATTTTTAACTGATGGTAATCAGGGAACTTTATTAAAATGAAAACTAATGAAAATTTAGCTTTGATGATTCATGCCTCTTGGAGTAAAATAATTTTCAGGACCAATAGTGAGAGTAAGGACTCTTTTCCAAGCAAATGTTAGTCTCACTGAGAGTAGTTTTTTCACTGATAATGCTATTAGCATTCACTATCATACACTATATGTGTAAAATAGGAGATGAGAACTGTAACCATAACTGATGATGAACTTCTTAAAAATCCTCTACTAGGAGGAAATTGTATTCATAAGCATTTCTTAATTTTGTTATAGGGCGTATGACTATTCAAATAATTAAAACAACAGTAATAATAATAATTGTGTTCTGTAAAATTTGTAAGGTATTTAGACATAGAAATTGTGCAACGAACATGAGAAAAGGAACCATAATTTACAAAATTATTTGTATTTTACATGCAGTAGTACAATAATCAGAACACATATTATAAATTCAACCACTAGAAATTGTAATACAAAGTAATAGGGTTAGAAAGTAAATAACAAAATAAAATGAAACTCTAAAAATATTTAGTGCAAAAAGGCAAAAAAAAAGTATTAATTGTAAAACAAGGATGTAAAAATGGAAAATAAATGGCAAAATGATAGACTTTAAAAAAACATATCAATTACACTAAATATGAATAGACTAAACACCCATATAAAAGGGAAAGTTGTCAGGCTGGTTTAAAAATTTAAGACTTTACTACATATTACTTGAAGATTTATTTTGCATGTAAAGTTACACATAGGATGAAAGAAAATGAAGTATTCATCTTATGCAAATATTAATCAAAAGGAAGCCAGCTGACTATAATTCACATCAAAAAACAATCTTTAAGATAAGGAGTATTACCAGAAAAGGGGTCATTTTATAATGTTAAAGGAGCAATAGGCATCAGTAAGAAATAAAAGAATAAATATGAATATACATCTAATACATGAGGTAGAATGGTTAAACAGATGAATCCACAAAGATGAGTATTTTCATACTTCAATCTATCATATAAGCAATAGATTAACTGAGCAAAAACTTATCATGGTATAGGAGATATGAATATGTCAATAACCCTGATATAATTAACATCCATATGTGATAATATCAACAATTGCAAAATGAATAAACATTCTTTGCAAATGCACATTGAGCAATCACTGTGTTAGCTTTCCATTACTATAACAAATATCTGAAATAATTAACTCAGAAAGATTTTATTTTGACTCACAGTCTTGGAGGTCCCAGTCCATTAGTGTTTGATCTTTTTGCTTTGGACCTGTGGCAGCACTCCATGGTAGGAGTGTGTGCTTACCTCATGGTCAGGAAGTAAAAGAAATGGAGGTATCATCATCTCACTAACACTGTCAAGGGTATGACACTAACGACCCAAGAGTTCCCACTAGACTTCACTTCTTAAAGCTTCTACCATCTCTGTTATGATCTGGAATATCTCCTCAAAGTTCATATGTTGAAAGCAAAGCTCAGAGGTGGGGTCTTTAGACAATAGTTGGATCATGAGGGCTCTGACCTCATCAGTGGATTAATCCATTGACAGTTGAGTGGACTTTGTGGGTCGTACCTACTTGGAGGAAGTTGGTCACTGGGGGCAGACTGGATGGGTTTATCTTCTTTATGGCCCCTTCTCTTAACACCCCCCTCCTCCCATTTTCTAGTTGTCATGAGCTGAGCTATTTTCCTTAGACTGTTCTTGTCAGGTATTTTAATCACAGTAATTCAAAACTGACTAACACAACCTCTTAGTAGCACCATTCTAGGTTTTACCATGTAGACCTTTGGAGGGCACTTAAGATGCAAACAATAGCAAGTACCAACTTAGATCACATGCTGAATCAAAGTGTTAGTAAATTCTGAAATACTTGAGTATTACCTAATGTGTCCTCTGATCATGAAACAAATGTAAGTTCTAGGAAAGCCCCACATACTCAGAAAATAACACTTTTTGGAAAAGAATATAAAAAAGACATTCAGAATATTTTAAACTGGACAGTAATAATTACTAAGTATACCAAAATTTGAGATACATGTAGAACAGCCCTCATAGAGATATTTAAAGATATAAATTCTTTAGAAAAGAAGAAGTTTTAAAATCAGTGATCTAAATTTCAACCATGGGAGTTGAGAAAAAGACAAGGAAAGTAAATCCAAGTAGGCAGAAAACAGAAATGATAAAGAGCAGTAATCAATGAAATAAAAAGAAGATAAACACTAAATTCTTTTAAAAGCCACAAATTTCTTTGCAAATATTAGTGCAATTGATAAACCATTTGAAAAGCTAAATAACAAAAAAGAATAAACGTGAGTCACTTACTAATATCAGATGGAAGGAGGGGTACCATTAAGAAATTACAAAGCTTAAAACAGGAATTATTATAAATAACTTGATGCATACATATTAAAAAATTTACATTAAAGAAGCAAATTCCTTTATATAACTTACCAAAATTGAAATTGAATGGGATTGGAAAAAAACTTAATAGCCCCATATCTCTTAAAGGTACTAAATTGATTATCAAAAACAATTGCACAATTTTCACTGGTGAATTATAGCAAAAATATAAGGAAAAAGTAATATAAAACATCTCCTTGCTTACTTCATGAGGCCTGAATGAATCTGTCAAAAAAAATTGACATTGCAAAAAAGAAAACTTCAGTCAAATATCCCTATTTAACACAAATGTAAAAAAGTATCAACAAATTGGTAAATTGAATTTGTCCATACTTAAAAAGGAGATAAGGATTTAGTCAAATGTGCTAATTATCCAGAAATGAATAATTGGATTTACATTTAAAATACAATTAATATATTTCATCATATTAAAAGCATAAAATATAAATAAACTATGATCATATCAACAGCAGCAAAAAAAACATTTCACTAATTAATTTAGTACTAATTAATTGTAACAATTCTCAGGAAAATTGGAATAGAAGAGAACATCCTTAAGTTCGTAAAGTGCATCTAGAAGCCCTTTGGATACTATAATCTTATAAGCTTTTATGGTTACTCACGCCTTAAGATAAAAAATGAAACAAATGTATCTACTCACAAGTTCTATTGTATTGTGCTGGAGGTGGTAGACATCAGTGAACTGGTGAGGGGGAAATAATATATTAGGAGGAAGCAAAGAGGTTTGTGTTTATAAATAGCATATTTGTATCCCCTCAAAAATAACCTATCTGAATACAGTAGTTTAGCAAGATACAAGGTCAATATACAAAATTTCATTTTATTTCCACTTAACTACAGGAAACAATTAGAAAACGAAAAAAAAATTCATCTACAATACTATAAAAACCACAGAGCACTAAGGAATAAATTTAACAAAATGTAAGCAAGCTCTCTATACTGAAATTGACAAAATATTGTTGAGAGAAATTTAAAGAAGCCTCAATAAATGAATTTTGTAATGATCATGGATGAAAGACTTAGTATAAGGTATGAATTCCTCCCACTCAGATAGTCTAGAGATTAAATGTAATTCTAGATACAACTATAGTAGAGATTCTTAAATAAAGTTATGTAGTTGATTCTTACATTTATATGGAGATATATAAACAGCTAAAAAATATTGACAAAGAAAAATGTTCTAGGATTTATAATACCTGACTTTAAAACTTACTGTGAAGTCACAGTAATCATGATGAAAGTATGTTTTTGGCATAATTATAAACAAATAGATCAAGGAAACAAAGTGATGCTGGAACAATGGTATAGTCACATGGAAAAAGGAATTCTCAATCATACTTCATCCCATAGAAAAAATTAACGTGATATATATTATAATCTTGAGCTTAAAAGCTAAACTCTAAAGTTCACTGACAAAATTAGAGGAAAATATTGTTATCACCTAGGAGTGGGCAAAAATACTAAGCCAGACTCAAAACGGTAAACCCAAAAGAAAAATTGAAAATTAGATTTGATTAAAAATTTTAAAAATGTATGCCCGTCAAAGAACATCTTTATAAAATGGGTGGGTAAGACACATGTTAGGAGAATAGATTTACAAAACATTAATGTCCAAATATACACAGCAATATAAAAAGGGCTGTAATTCAACAACAAAAAATAAAGTCAGAGAAAAATTCATAAAAGCTGGAAGAAAAAATTGTACAAAACAACATTTGAATGGCCAAATCACATTAAAAAGTGCTTACTTGCATTTGTCATTAGTAAAATGAAATTCAATGAAATGAAAATTAAAACCATAAAAAGTAGTAGTATATGCCCACAAGAATAGTTAATATTTAAAAAGGAACAACCTAGAAATTCCACTGTTACGAATTTGTTGGAGAGAAATGAAAACGTGTTTCCAGAAAACGCTTAGAATTATTTATTGTTTTTAGATAGACATGACATTAGGGCATATTTTGATATGGGATGCAACCAATTACAATTTTGATTCCATTCTTGTGTACTCATATATGAGTATAAGAAAGTTATGTCCAATTCATTCTACTGTCTTTCCTAATACCATCTCCCTTCCCTTCTCTTCATTCCCCTTTGTCTAATCCAATGAACTTTTAGACTTCCCCTCCTTAGCCTCCCCTGTTATGGGTTAGCATCCACATATCAGAGAGAACATTCAACCTTTGGTGTTTTGGGACTGGATTATTTAAATTAGCATGATATTCTCCAGTTCCATTTACATATCAGCAAATTCTATAATTTCATTCTTCTTTATAGATGAGTAATATTCCATTATGTATATATATATATCACATTTTCTTTATACATTCATCTGTTGAAGGGCACCTATGTGGTTCCAAAGCTTAGCTATTGTTAATTGAGCTGATACAAACATTAATGTGGCTACGTCACTGTAGTATGCTGATTTTAAGTCCTTTGGGTATTAACTAAGGAGTGGGATAACTGGGCCAAATGGTGATTCCATTCTGTTTTCTAAGGAATCTCCATACTGCTTTCCAGAGTGATTGCTCGAATTTGCAGTCCCACCAGCAATATATGAATTTACCTTTGTATCCACATCCTTGCCAACATTTATTGTTACTTGTATTTGTAAGACGAACGACCAGATGGAGGTGAAACAGGACCAACACAGGCTTTTATTCTAGGAAATA
>PVHX01014685.1:0-11218 GCA_004024805.1 Geosciurus inauris | reverse complement strand
TCTTGATAATTGCTATTCTAACTGGGGTGAGATGGAATCTCAGTGTAGTTTTAATTTGCCTTTCTCTAATTGCTAGAGATGTTGGCAGTTTTATTCATAGTAGTCCCAAACTAGGTTCAATGATTTATTGTATGTGTCAACCTGACTGGGCCTGGAGTGCCTAGGAATTCAGTTGAACATATTCTGTGTGTGTCTGTTAGGTTATTTTTAGATGTTAGTAGTGTTGGAAGCTGTAGACCTATTATAGCAGATTGCCCTTCTGCATGTGGAAAAGCATCATCCAACCCACTCAAGGCCAGAATAGAATCAATGCAGGAGAATTCACTGTCTCCCTGACTGGTTTCGAGTTGAAAGATCAGTCTTCTCCTACCATTGGATTTTGACTTGGACTGTAACTTATGCCATCTTCTTCTCTTCTAGTACTAGAGTCTTTGGAAACAAGACTGAAACAAGATCATCACAGTGTTAGTCCATTTAGATACTATAGGCAACTAAACAACAACAACAGAAAATTATTTCATATTGTTTACAGGCTTGAAACTCCAAGATCCAGACACTGGCAGATTTTTTTTTTTTCTGGTAGGGCACATTCTCTAGAGTGTACCTGTGTCCTTACATGGTTAAAATAGGTAAGTCCTCTTTTATAAGATTACTTAAATGGTGTAAGAGGCAAGCCTCTTTGGAGCCTCTACCAAACCCAAGCCTCTCACATCCCCCTAAAACTTTCACTTCCCAATGCTATAATCTTGTGGGGATGGAATTTCAACAAGTGAATTTTGGAGGACACAAACATTCAGACCATAGCAATCAATCCTTGGGGCCTACAATTTACTGTCTATAGATTACAAGATTTCTCAAACCTATGATTGTGTAATCCAATTCTTCACAATAAATTTATTTGTGAATACACCCAATTTTCTTTGTGTATATGTATGTACATATGTGTGTGTGTATTTGTGTGTATCTGTGTGTGTGTGTGTGTATCCTCTTACTTTAACACCTCCTACTTCCTATTTCTATCTGACATTCCCCCTAGCTTGGTACTAGTCCTTTTATTTCATCCTGGGATTGAATGTATAAAATAAATAGCTGCTTACTCAGGGCACTCTCCCCATCTTCATTCCTAGATATAATCAAGATTGCAGCAGGCTACCAACTCAACTCCAGGAATAAGAACAAAAACATATATCCTGTCTTTTAAAGTCTGTCTGAACCCATAGGGAGAAAGTGGATTGGTACCTAATACCTGCCCTGAGTTTAACAGAATTGGTGTGGAGAGTGCATGAAAATATGTTGAAAAATAAAAACTTTTATTTCTCTTCTGGCTATAAGTTTTCACAAAATTCACTTCTTTTGTTTATGACAGGCATTGGTTCTGGGTTCTGTTTCTTTGGAAAACCCAAAATAATACACTGGGGAAATCCATAATACTATCAACACAAGAATGCATAAAAATTGTGGTATATTTATACAATGGAATATTTCCAAGAAATAAAATATTGTACACTACTTATATCAGCACAAATATGAATTAATTTCATGATACTATTCCAAATAAAAGAAGTTGAACAGAAAGAGTATGTACTATAGGATTCCATTCATATGAAGATCTGTAAGAAGCAAAATAAAACTATAGTAAAACAAAATCAGAAAAATGGTATTTCTCTTGAGTTGGAGGAAATGATTGGGAAGTAATATAAGTGATTAATATGGCCTTAATTCCAATAAGGATATAGATTATACTAATAAGTATATTGTTTTTCATTTAATACCTGTGCATTTACTATATATATATAGCATATATATTTATATCTTTCAATATATTATTTCTATCTGTACTAAAAAGCAACTTTGAAAAATTAGCCAATTGTGAGATAAAAGACAGAAACACTTATGGAAACCAGATAATGAAAGCAAGTGCCAGCATAGCCCGAGCTTTATGTATGACTGCATGTATGTTGTGATTCTATATCACTTACAACCAGAGAAATGAAATGTTATCCTCCATCTGTGTACAATGAATTAAATTGCACTCTGATATCATGTAAACCTAAATAGAACAAATAAATAAATTAAATATGGGAAACAAAGAAAGCAAGTAATGTTCAATTATTTCTTTCTTGAACAATGATATGGAATAACATTTTTTGCATTGATCAATTTAAAAATAACTATCATTTAACCCTTACAATAACCATTAATGGTTTCCTCCTTATGAACTTTATTTTAGCATCCTCAAGTACTAGGAGATCTGTGTTTTAATTTGGTCTGTGACCCAAGTCATCATCATAATCTTATAGAACTCATTTCATCTTTCTTTGACTTTTGCTTGCTTTTATTTACAATTCTAGATCAAGGTTTCCCAAAAGTGAGTTCTAAGCAATAAGAATATTAAGAAATCATAGAGTTACACTAGAAAAATAGAAGTCAAAATTCTGAAGTCAAATACACTTAAAGGTGTTGGTCAAAGGACACAAAATTCAATTAAATAGGAAGAATAAGTTCAAGAGATCTGTTGTACGACAGGGTGCCTATAGTTAATGAGAAGGTCCTGTATTCTTGAAAATTGCTGAGAGTAGATTTTAAGTGTCTTCCTCATGAAACATGATAATCTTGTGAGGTAACACATCTGTTAATTAGCTCAACTTAGCCATCACATTGTTATACATATTTCTAAACAACACATTCGGCATGATAAATATATACAGCTTTTATTTAATAATTAAAAATAAAAATATGTTTGAGGAGATGAATAAAAAAAATGTTTTACTGAATTTCAGTACTTCTCAGAACTTTTAATTCAGTATCAAAAGTGGATATAATGTATATCAATACATTATATCAGTAATGCTTCTAAGTACTTTGCCTATATTAACATACATCTTTATATTACACGCCTTAAACATCCTTTTAGACAAGGTTCTCTTGTCATCTTGTTTTATAAATAAGTAAGCTGGGGCAGAAGTTGGTAGACTAATCCTCAGAGGGCAAAGTGCTAGTAAGGGATACTTTGGGGATTTAAATGTGACAGTTGTGCACTGGAGCCTGTGTCTGCCGCATCATGTTTCACAAATGTGGCCACAGAGATGGTAGGAATAAAGATGGTCCAGTGGGAATAAAGGAGGAAACCACTTGGAAGGAAAACCAGCATTCACCTAAAAGGTTAAAGGGGAACCATCTCCCAATAGGTTGACAGGTTTCTATTGGGGGTTGACAATGAATGTGAAGTTCGATAAAAATTGTGAAAATATATGAAAGCCAGTGATCATGAACATGAGCAGAGATCCAAACAAAGGATTTGGGAATGAGGTGGGACAGAAATAGAGATTGATTAGAAGACTTCAGAATTTGGACCTTAGTGAGACAGAAAGATAGATCTCCTATAGGCAGCCAGGATAAGGGCCTTGGGGAAGGACAGGAGGGGAGGGCATCATCATGTCAACTGAAAGGAGACAGCAGGTCTGAAAGATATCCTGTGACTCACTACTGTCTGCCAGTATTAACAATGCTATCTTCTGACCTAGAGTACCTGCTTGTGTGCCTCACAGGTGCAAACACAGCAGCCCTTCCTTAGCAACGCATGCCCATAACCCTAGCAATGGCTTTACCTCTATGCCCCTGCCCTAAATGATCTAAAAGATTTGTCAAAAAACACTGAGTGAGATCCATGTTCTTAATTATGTAAATAAGGAATTGAAATTATGCACTTCTGATGGGCTTATTAAACTCAGAGTTTAAGAGTTTGATTGGTCCATGGCTGCATTCCTTACCCCACCAATCACCTGTGCTGGCAATCAGCTATGCCTTTGCAAACCTCTAGACAACAGGCACCCATTGTCTACCTTCTTTTAGGGTCCCTCCATTTTGGGAGCACTGCTTCCTATTAATTAATTAATTAATTAATTAATTATTTTATTTATAGTACTGGAGATTGAACTCAGGGGCACTCAACCACTGAGCCACATCCCCAGCCCTATTTTGTGTTTTATATAGAGACAGGGTCTTACTGAGTTGCTTAGCACCTCGCCGTTGCTAAGGCTTGTTACTTTCCTCTCACCCTGGTGTCCATGGATTTCATTCCTCAAACTTGTGAGACAAAGAACCTGACTACCTAGATCTGGTGTTACATTAGAATGAGCATTTATGGGATAATGGATGATGGAGGAGACTTGGCCCTTGGCTTTTACATGTTCTCCAAAGGCCCATGGGTTAAAGGCTTGATCTCTGGTTTGGTATGAGTAGGAGGGGCTAGAAACGTTAATACATGAGGCCTGGTGGGAGGTGTTAGGTTATAGGGGTGAAACTTCAAAGGGAATTATGGGACCTTGGTCTTTTCCTTTTCTTTCAACTCTTGCCCATGAGGCGAATGGTTTTGCCAGGAGCTGCAACCATGATATGCTCCTTGCCATAGGACCAAAAGCAATGAACCAGTCAATTAAACCAAAGCCTCCAAAACTGTAAGCCAAAACAAACCTCTTATAAGCTGATTGTCTCTGGTATTTCTTATAGTGATGGAAAACTGACTAACAGTGAGACCCGAGTGAGCCGTGGCTCAGAAACTCCCTAAGAGAAGTAGACGGTCCCACCTGAAGTGTAGATCCAGAAGCCTGTATTCAGTGGGGAGATGGAAATCAGTTTCCTTAGGCCAAATGCAGCAGGAAAGGAAGGCTACTCCCTCAGGCTGTGCTTAGAGGATGGAGCAATAACAAAATGAAAGCAACTGCCCTCACTAGTGGCAAGTTATTTATATTCCAATGGTATAAAGAGACAGTGGCCTGATTAATATTTTTGTGATGAACTTGAAAGCAAATAAAGTCACAGACTCTTCAGAAAGAATGAGAGACCCCAGCACTGCAGTAATAAAGGCAGAGGGCAAGAAGGGAGAACTTGATGAATGAGAATGGAGAAAATTCCCAGTAAAGAGAAAATTCCCCATAAAGCTAGAATTCTTGTGAGAGTGAGGTAGGGGAACATAGAACTGTAGCTATTGATTATTCATGCTTAAAATAGTATTCACAGGAATTCTGAGCTTTCCAGCACTTTGACCTGAACTCCTTATGAAAGAATTGGAGTCTAAACGTCTAATTGGGAAAGCTGGGGGCTTGGGCAAAGTTGACCAACTGTCTCCAGAATCAGCTTTTGTGCACAGAGATGGCATTTTCCTCAGTCAGCTCCAGACTAGTTTCATGATTCTTGGGAATCAGAATATTTTTGTATTTTTTTCTGAAGAGACTTTGTGGGCCTAGCTTGATCTAGAAACCTATGAAACTCAATTTACTCCAGACTGGATATATATTAAAGCCAATTTCACTGGAACTTTTTGAAATTCTGTGGTGTCTTAGTCCTTTTGGGCTACTGTAATGAAATACCATATATTGAGTAGTTTGTAAACAGTAGAAAATTACTTCTCACAGTTTTAGTAATTGGAAAGTTCTAGGTCAAAGTGCTGACAGATTTGTCCTCTGGTGAGAACTCTCTCTGCTTCATGGATGGCTCCTTATTTTGCATCCTCACATGATGGAAGGTAGTATAGAAACTCCTGCAGGCCACTTTCACAGGGGTACATGCCTAGTTATGAGGGTGAAGTTTTCAAGGCCTAATGAGCTCCCAATGATTCCACTTTAACACTGCTTTGGAAATCATATCTCAGTATATATATGTTGGAGAGGCACAAACATTCAGATCATAACAGTAGATTAAACTTAGATGCTCTTTATCCTATTCTTTATTTTTCTTTTTAATTTTTTTCCTTTATTCTATTCTTAAAATCAGAAATGTAAGAGTGGGTATTGGATATGTTCTTGTCTATTTTCTTGCTTCTCAACTGAGATTCTTCAAAAAAAAAAAAAAAGAATTCTAAGAAACAGGTTAATATTGACTCTAAGAAAATTAATGCCCTGAATATATTTCATCAGATTTGATACCTTGTAGGAAATCTGTTTTCCAAAAGTGAAATATTTCAAAACCTCTTCAAACCCCCAAGCACATTTCTTCAACTGGAAGAGATGGAAATTTTCAAAAATTGAGTTTGATCTGAAAAGCATTGGCAACTAAATGATAAAACTGATGAATCACTTTTATTTTTAGTCTAAAAGGGCTGGCAGGAAAGGAGATAGATTGAGAATGAATAAAAGCAAGGTAAAAAAGTAATTAGGGATAAGAAAGGAAACATGTCATTCAGACCAGATTCTTACTGAGGAAATGATATTGCAAATGCATTTGAAACATACATGAAAGAAAAGTAGCTCTAGTAAAATTGAAGAGTGGAGAATTAAAGAGAAGTTATCAGGAAATGAAGGATTTTATACACTATTTCCCTTTTGCATTTAATGTGAAGAAAAAAGAGAGCTGCCTAGGGCACAGAGCATATTTCTTAGTGTAGCTGTGGAAGAGACCATTGTAAAAAAAGATTGGAACATCCAAAGGCAAAACAAGTATAAGCACCAAGTCCAAATAACTGTGATTCATGACTGAAAGGACAAGAGAATAGGAAGAACAAAGTCATGCCTTGAATTAATTGCTTTTGCTGTATCTCAGCAGCTGGATAAGTATGCTACCTGGCTCTTTTAAAGTGGAAAATGATAACCACAAGAAAATTATCCTTAATTGGCTTATGAGAGGGAACATGAAATTGCAGATTGGAAATGCTGTTTTTGAATTTGGTAAGGTTAGAAGAAACCCCAAGATTATGTGAAAGAGAGAGGAAATTAGTGACAGAGAGGGGCAGGGAAAAACCAGTTGAAATCTTGCTAACATCACATAATTTTATAACTGGAAAGTCCTTTAGAACTTGTAGATTTATTTATTTTAAAATGATTTAGCAGAGTCCAACACGCTAATCTGGCTCCCCAGACTCCTAGTTCATTGATCTATAGTCACTCCATCACTTTCTTTTCTATTCTGAGGTTTCTACCTGTTGGACTAATAGGGTGCCTGGTGCAAAAACATACTTGCAAATCACTGTCTGATCTTAGTCTTTCATGCTTTTCTCTTTGAAGCAAAGTTAAATTTAACTTTAGTAAATTAAAAATGAATAAATCCCCAAATTCAGTTTCTTAGTCACAATAGCCATTGTTTTTCAAGTGTTCGACAACCACATGTTGTTGGTAATTACCACACTGGACAGTGCAGGTAAAGAGAATTCCCATAGTTGGAGAAGTCCTATTGGAATTGAACAGTGTTGTGCTGTGGTTCCATACTGGTGGATTTTAAGTGTAACTTATACCTAAAATTAAGAGCTCTTTACTATTTTCCAAAGGGGGAAATTTCCACAAGGAGTTAGAAAATATGTATATTAGTTTTTCTTCAATCATAAAACAACTAATTGATGATATTATCTGGTATTAATCTTTTGAACTATTGTGTTTCATCATTCTCATCTAAAATGGGAAAAAATAGAGCCTGTTAATCTCATAGAGATGTTGAAAGGGGCAACCATAAACCTTCAAATATCCCATGATTATGAAGTTTATTGTTACTATTATTATTAATAAAGATACCGTGTTTTTTTTTTGTTTGTTTGTTTTTTGTTTTGTTTTTGGTACTGGAGATTGAACTCAGGGGCACTCGACCACTGAGCCACATTCCCAGCCCCATTTTGTGTTTTTTATGTAGAGACAGTGTCTCACTGAGTTGCTTAGCACCTCGCCATTGCTGAGGCTGGCTTTGAACTCGCGATTCTCCTGTCTCATCCTCCCTAAGTGCTGGGATTACAGGCTTGCGCCACCGCACCCGGCTAGATACCATGTTTTTTGACACTACTTTAAGAAAACATGTGGACTTGATTTTTCTTTTTTCCCACTTAGACCATAAATGCTATTTAAGGAACCATAGCTATTTTTTTAAGTTTTAATAGAGTATCTAAGCAATGTTACAGGCCTTGTTCATTCAGTTTATCCAAGTAAAAATATACACTAATTGTTAGATTAAGCACAAAAGCCAAACACAGAAATTACAATCTGATTAGAAATTTTGAAGTGGGCATCCAATTTTAAATTGAACTTGAAGAGGCTCTGATCGCACAGCATCTTATCAATGACATATTTGTTTCTCAAACTAGCAGTTTTAATTAGGGACAAGTACAGAGATGCTCACTTTTACCCATGTAGATAGTTGGCAATCCAGCTAGCCAATTACTTGCAAAATACTAGATAAATAAGCCCTTGATTCAAAATATTTGGAAGCTATTGGATTCTGGACAATTATCCAAAAGGCAGCTTTTTACTAAAACTACAATCAGGTACTTTGAAATGCTCTCTTTCTTCTTTTTCACTCAACCATCTGACATACACCATCTGTCAGATCATGCTGGGTCGCCTCTGTCAGCCTTCCACTCATCTTGAAAGCAAGACAGAACCTTTGAAGGTTATTATATCTCATAAATTTTCCCATAAAAATGCATAAGGTTTCTTCCTGGATCATCATTTGTTTCTGTAGAAGACTAGGAGGTAGTTTTTATCCACAGGAGTAGTGGCTCCCATAGTCAACCAACATATGCGATTGATCATGGGCCTGCCTTACACCATAAGCATGGACCCTTCAGGTGATCTATACTAATGATTCTCAAACACTATTCTGCATAGAAGTCCCCCTTGTTCTTGTAATGGGCAGATTTGATTCAGAAGGTTTGAGGTGGGACCTCAGATTTTGCATTTCTAATAATTTCCAGGGTACAATTAGTACGGTTGGTTTGAGGACCATACTTTTAGCAGTAAGAGCAGAGGGTGTCAGAAGAAGTTTAATTACTTGAAGTGACTTCACAAGGCAATTGTAACAACCAAAACAAGAGCAATAACCACCATATTTTTTTTTAGTTTGTCACAATATTATTTACATATGTTTTCTTATTTAGAACACATAATACCAGAAAGTAAGATAGATATTATGATTATGTAATGCTGTGTAAAATACTGACCAAAAATTTAGTGGCTTAAAATAATGACAACATCTATTTGGTTCACAGATCTGAAATTTGAATGGGCTCAGGAAGCACAGCTTGTGTGATCTTAACAGGGCTTGATGGGAGCAACTCAGATGCTAGGGAATGGAATCATCTAAAGGCATACTCACTTATTTGTTTGTGGCTGATGCTACAAGTAGTTGGCAATTTAACTTGGGTTGTGGCCAGACCACCTACCTACCCATGGTCTTTCCACATGTCTACTTGTCTTTTCCACAGCATGGAGGCTGAGTTCCAAGGCTGAGCATCTCAGGGGAACCTGGTGGAAGCTGAATTACCTTTTATCAATAGTGTCAGAAGTCATATAGGATTACTTGTATCATAGGTATAGACTTGACCATATTCAAGAAAGGGAAATAGAGACCAAACTCTTCAATAGAAGAAAGTCAGCATGGCATTTTAAGATAAGCCAGTTCAATGTTTGGCGACTTTTGGCAAATGCAATGCTGAAACATGTAAGTCGATCCTGTTTTCCAGAAGAATGTAACTTAGGGTCATTAAGTGTAACCTCTTGCTACAGGATTCAATTAACACAGACAGTTTAGCAATCTGTCTAAATATATTATATGCATTTTATAAAGCACAAAGTGGCATGTGTAGGTAAGACAGGGTAGAATAGTGTTTCAGAATATGGACTTGGACTCTGCTACCCTATTTCCCAACTGTGTGACTTTGGATAAATTGCTTTGATATTTATTATCTTTGCTTGCTGTGTTAGTAACATGAGGATTTTATCTGTCTTAAACAGTGCTTGACAGCCTTGAATGAATTAAGATTAGTAAAGATCTAAGTCTCCTACCTGACAGATAATAAGTGCTTAAGAAATGATAACATTTTTATCACCATTGTCATTTCTATTATCTTAAAGGAAATAAAGGAATTTTTTCTTCATTAAGGTAAACTCACTTTGGTTTGTTTTGCTCATGCCCATTACGATTGAATGATATCACTGACTTACAAAATGTTGAAGTTGGTTATAAGTTAACTATTGGAGAAATGTGGAAATGTGAGAACTTAAATGTTTTCAGTAATATCTCATGCAGATGAAGCTTCAGAGAAAACCCTGTTGCAGAACTGACTCCATTTGTACATCTGTGATTCATGTATTGATTTAGTTCTTCGTTCTTGAAGATGAAAATTATGATGTCATTCCTTTATTCCCCATAGTACCTGATGAATGATCTGTGTAGATCAGGTGGACTATATATTTATCCATGTATTTTATTAAGCTTCAATTGTTTCTCCTCTTGCTTTTTATGGGAGGGACTATTTAGTGGCATCTAAATAAGGAATAATTAATATAAAGGAGATTTTCTATAATTGTTACAATCAAACTCTTTCTCACTCCAAGGTGGATTGTCTGTTACACTGATTTTGTTATATTGTAGTTGTATATTTTGTTATATTGTAGTTTGTTTTGATTGTGAACCAGTGAATGAGGAAGATTAGAACCAGCATCCAGAGAACAGATAAATGTATATGAGTGGGGAAAGCTATATAGTCTTTGCTCACATAGCTTCCTAAATCAGTTCTTCAGTTTCTTCTAGGAACTACAGATAGAAAATTATTTTAGTCAGATTTTTTCATCACTGTAACCAGAAGACCTGAAAAGAATAACTTAAGAAGAGAAAGCTTATTTTGGTTCATCGTTTTGGAGATTCTGTTAATGGTTGGCCAACTCCATAGCTCTTGTCCCAAGATGAGGCAGGACATCATGGCAGAAGAGCATGGGGGAGGTAAGCAGCTCAGGACATAGCAATAAGGAAGCAGAGAGAGCTTTGCTTACCCAGGGCCAAAATATATAAATGCCAAAGGTCCTCCCTTGGTGACCTACCCACCTCCTTTAGCCATACCCTACCTGCCTACAGTTAGCACCCAGTTAATTTGTATTAGTGGATTAATTCATTGATTAGGTTAAAAATCTCATAATCTAATCACTTCATCTCTGAAAATTCTTTTTTTAAAATTTTTTTTTATTTTTTTTATTTTTTTATTTTTATTTTTATTTTTTTAATTTTTATTTTTATTTATTTTTCTCAAAAGTTGCATTTAAATACATGTTATCAAACATAACAGAAAAAAAACAAATTTTCAGAAGCTGTACACACTATTCACTGAAAATATTTGTTGAGGCAAATAGAAAAAAAAAATTATTACAATCATAATTTTTCTAACTTTGCACAAAATTATAAGCACATTACATTCTTCATATTAAACATCTTTATATGCACTTTCAATGAACAGTATATATATATATAT
>PVHX01014684.1:0-49461 GCA_004024805.1 Geosciurus inauris | reverse complement strand
ATACTGATGTTTCTAAAGAATTAGAATCTTGATATAACATCAGTGTGTACCGGAGACATAACCTGGCATTCCTTGAAGATCTATAAGCCATTCATCTTTACTCCCACAGCATCTTCTTGAGAGTAGAATATTCTCTCTTCTTAAGCGAGGCTCAGAGACATTATGTAATCCAGGAGACCCAGATCTCCCATGGGCGTTTACTCCAAAACTTTTTTTCCTATTGGAAACAGAACTTTCCTAGATGAAATTAGTGTAGGGTGAGATTTCTCAACCTCAGTTCTGTTAACATTGGGAGCTGGGCCCTTCTTTGTGGATGCAGCTACCCTGTGCATTTTAGGATGTCTAGCAGAATCCCTAGCCTCAACTCTGGCATTTCCCCCCTGATGTGACAACCCAAAATATCTCCAGACATTGCCAAATGTCCCATGAAGAGAAAAATTAACCCTTATTTGAGAATAATTAGTATTTAACTGTTACAATAAAGTGTTTACATCTGGGCGCGGTGGCGCAAGCCTGTAATCCCAGCACTTAGGGAGGCTGAGACAGGAGAATTGCGAGTTCAAAGCCAGTCTCAGCAAGGGCGAGATACTAAGCAACTCAGTGAGACCCTGTCTCTACATAAAACACAAAATAGGGCTGGGGATGTGGCTCAGTGGTTGAGTGCCCCCGAGTTCAATCTCCAGTACCAAAAAAAAAAAAAAAAGTGTTTACATACAGGGCCACTAAGCATGGTTCATTTTACTGTTATTCCATTGGCCAAAGAAGGTCAGATGGCTAGATCTAACATAAATGAAGTAAGGAAAGATGAATAAATCCCATGGACAGGAACTGTAGGTTATGTGATAACAGGCAAGGATGCACAATTCTCATAGACAAAGGAGTAAACAAATAGAAAGTAGAATAATTGAAATAATTTCAAGTACACTTTGTACTACAAAAGAGGGATGCTGTGTGCTGTGCAAAGGATATCAGAGGGAAATCTATTAATCTAGATATGGGAGACACCTCTGAAAAGGGGGTCTTCCATGGAGGCTCATGTTGCAAGCCATTGTTATCCAGGCAGAGGGCCAACATGCATAAAGGAAATACTCCAGGTGGAAATTCAACATGCTTGTGGGAAAATGGAAGCCACTGTTGATGATCCCCACCTCCATGTTCTGCTTTCCATCAGTAAAATTTAAATGCCACTATTATGAGGGGTATTGTCTGTTTCCTATTCTCTATGCACCTGCCATTGTGATAGAAGCAACATGCAGTCTTGGCCACAGGATGCTCACAGTCCAGTTAGTTGGGCAGAATAGAAGCCTCATTCATTGAGTTAGCAGCTAATGAGATGCACCAGGGCAGAGGGCCAGAAAGTGGGTGCCTGGGGTCTGGAGAGACTTCAGAGGGACCTGGGACCCAGAGGAGCCAAAGAGCAAGAGGTTCACTTTAACTTGAAGGATAGGTAAGGATTAGAATAGAGAGAAGGCCATTAACACTCTTGGTGTGAAAACCAGCAAAGGCCAAAATGGAAAATTCAGGTGGGCAGCTGCCCCATGGGACAAGCATCAGAAACTAAAGGAGAAGGAAAAAATCCAAAGAGAATCACTGACAGTCTTAGTCTTTGTTTGCCAGCCTGGATATAGGGTTTAAAGCTAGTGAAGTCAATGAAGAAGAGAGGTGACTTGGATAGAGAAAAGAGCACCTTCAAGACCCTGCTCGTCCAGGTGACATCCAGGCACCAGCAGCCCCAGCATGAGCTGAGAGCATGTAAAATTGCAGAACCTCAGCTTCCCTCTAGCTCTACTGATCTGAGTCTCATTTTCACAGGATATTCAGGTAATTCTGATGCATGTTGCAGCTTGAGAAACATTGCACTAGAAGGAAGATCAATTTGAATGAATTAAAATAAGGAGAGATTGAAGACAAGGTGGTGAATTAAAGAGTTCTCTGCAGATGTACAGCATGAACTTCTGGAGATTTTGTTTGTGATAACAAGTGGCATGGGGAGAGCGAATTGTGGTAGGTGAGGAATCAGCAAGGCCTGGCATTTGAATGGTTAGAGCAGCTAATGCACGGGCAGGGCAGAAACTGGGCAGAAACTGGGCCACTGGCCAGACCAGTCCTGGCACCGTAATGGAAACAGGCAGCAACGGGGCATCTGATATGAGGAGAAAGAGCAAGAAACTCTTTGTTCTCTTGGGTATAAAGAGTTTGAATTTCCAGGATGACCTAACCATGGAGATCTTTGAAAGACATCACAGAAACATTGTATTTAGTGAAGAGCAGAATGTGTGGTCCATGAGGCAGGCACTCATTGGTTCTCCACTGGATTTCCCGTTCCTAGAGAAGTCCCTGGCATGGAGCTGGGTCTCAGAGAATACGTGAAATAAGTAAATAGCTGGGAGATGTTTGTATAGAAGTGCCAGAAGAAGCTCTTTAAAGAGGTGAATTACCCAGATGGAAATTGAAGAGCAGCTTTCTGGGGGTGACAGGGGAACCATGTGCATCAGGGCACTCCCGGAAGCCACTTAGAAACACTGTCTCTGGAACCCACCCAATTGCTGCTAATGCCCAGTCTTTCAGGGAAAACCCTGGATTCTGAACTTGGCTTTTTAAACTGTGAGGATCTCAGTCATAAAGACAGAGAAATAAAAGCCAAAGAGGACTCAAGTAATAAATATAGACGATGCCCCCCATTTAGAGACTGGGAGCGTGAGCAACAGATAGAAAGGAAGTGAAAGCAAGAGCGGTTAGTGATCACCATCCCCCAGGTCCTCACACTATTTAATACCCTGATTTCCCTACAAGGCATTCAGAGTTGTGCTGCCCCCACCTCTTGAGGGTAGTAGCGTAGCAATTCGTGTACTAGCAGGTAGGGAGCATTTCATTTTCTTTTCGGAACCGAATGAACCCTACCTTTATGAAATTTGTTCAACATGCATCAATGAAGCTCCTGGTTGGAACAAAGAGGTCATCAGGTTGTAAGAAGATCACAAAATTAGTAGCATGCAGTCCCCACCCCTGTAGCACTCTACCCAAGGGCAGCCCAGAAGCCCTCATGCCAAGGAGTGGTCAGAAAGAGGATAGTGCAGGGTGACCAAGGTAGCAAAGAGGAGTGGAGGAAGCCCCCGCCCCCCACCAGGGATTCAGGGAAGTTTCTCCGAGGTGCTGGCACTTGAGGAATAAGCAAGAAGTTGCTAAATGGACAAGGTGGACACAAAGTATTCCAGGCAGAGGGAAAGATATAGGAGAGAAAATTAAGATTGGATCCCAATGGTCCACATGGACATTTGCGCCTGACACAGAGAGACTGTGGGTGGAGCCCAGTGGACCTTGCCTATAGAGAACCATCAGGATGGGGGAGCTGGAAAGAGAATGGCCCCTCCTCCCATACTGCCAGGGCCTCCAGCCCAGAGCCTTGGAGGGCAGCACCCAGAGAGAGGGAGGAAACAGGGCAAGTCCTGGCACCCCAGTCTGGTGACTCATTCTTGGCCCTTGGAGCTCTAGTCTGCCAAGAAACCCAGAGGTACTCAGAGATAGCACCAAGAAGTGAGACCCAGGTAGGACCAGGGCCCCCTCTGCCCTACCCTCCCTACATAAAGGTTGGGACAGAGCAGGTGGGCCCTGCTGGGGCTCCTCAGTTGCAGGAGAAGACAAAGAGGCATGCCAGCTGAGCTGAGCAAGGGCTGAGAGGCCAAAGGTACAAGATGGGGAAACCAAGTCCTAGTGAAGGAAGGGACCTGCCCAGGCCACATAGTGGAATGTGAGCAGAGTGCAACTAAGCCCAGGCCTCCCAGGTGCAGCCCAGGGTCAGGGAGTATCTCCTTCTGTCAAGTGAGAATAAAGAGGCTAAGGTCGTCCGCCTCAAGAATTCAGGCTTCAGGTTGCCTTGGTTGACAGGATGGTCTAGCACAGAACCTGGGAAACAAAGTCTCAGGGCCAAATCCAGATGTGTCCAATTATACATTACCCACGGTTGCTTTTGTATTGCAATGCCAGGTCGAAGCTTTGCCACAGAGAATATGCAGTCCACAAAGCCTGAAACATGCACCATCCAGCCCTTTAAAAAGAAAAATTGTTGACTTCCGTTTTCATTCAATGCTTCTCAGGTTCCAAGATGATGAAAATATGTGTAAGGAGCTGATATAGAAGAGTCAATGCCCTTGGGGTGGAACCCAGGAACCTGAAGGTTAGTAGGGTTCCAGGAATTTGATACAGGTGGCTGAAGACCATAATTCAGAACCTTTGGCCTGTCCTTGTCTCAGGAGAGATGGGGTTGATGGTAGGGGCAGCGAGGGCTTTGGGGAATGGGCCTGGTCTGTGGCTCTGAGGGGTCACTTCCTCCCTGGGCCTCAGCCATGTCACCTGTGAAATGAACCACTCGGACTCCATGTTTACCGAGCTGTCCTGCTCTATGGTTGGTGGCCTAACATGACCACATACACGCAGGCCAACGTCACTGGAGAGCAGCATAAGACCCACAAAGTGACTTGATACCACCTTCTAGCTACCAGGCTCAAAGACCAACTGGTTCATGACAAGAGACTCGAAGGAAAGTTGGGGCTGAAAGTTGCATAGGAAAAACAGACTCCTCCACCCGCCAGCTTTGGTTCACTCTCATCAACCACGGAACAGTCATCTTTTTTTGAGAATCTGTTATATTCCTTGCAAGTTCAAAGAATTATTACAGGCCCTGTTTGTGAGGAGCTGATGCTACAGATGAAGCATCAGCTTTAAGTTGGCTCAGTGCTGTTTTTGAAACAAAAGATTTGAGCACTCCTTGGAAATGAGTGGTTGATTTTCAAGGTAATCAGCCTGCATCCCTTCCTGGCTAGGTCAAGGGCTTCTCAGGCACCGCTGTGTTTGCAGAGCACTCAACGCACACCACAGGGCAACACACATGACAGGTGTCATTCTATTTTATAAGTGAAGACAAATTGGTTCAGACAGTGACTCATACCAGACCAGGTGGTGGATGGGAGAATCTCTGGAAATGGACAGAGCAGATTTATTTTTTCTCCAGATCTTGGCCCCCTTTCTCATGTCCCTTGTGAACTTGAAGAAATTATTCAGTCACTTTTATGTCACTTTTTAAATATTCACTTTTTAAATGTAAAAATATTCACTTTTTACAGATACTGATATAATAGTTCCACCTTATCTGTGGTTTCACTTTGCACAATTTCAGTTACTCATGGTCAAGCATAGTCTGAAAATATTGAATGGAAAATTCCAGAAATAAACAATTCATAAGTATTAAATTGCAGTCTGTGCTGAGCAGGATAATGAAATTTCATGCCATCCAGAGCCTCCCTCCAGGGACATGAATCATCCCTTTGGCCAGACTATCCACTCTGTATATGCTACCTACCCAATAGTTACTTAGTAGCAGTCTCAACTATCAGATCAGTTGTCACAATATTACAGGGTCAGAGTTCAAGTAACTTATTTTATTTAACAACGGCCCCCAAGAACCAAAATAGTGGTGCTGGCAATTTGGATATGGCAAAAAGAAGCCATAAATTGCATCCTTGAGGTGAAAGGTCTTGACTTAATTAAGAATGAGAAAAATAATCATATGCTGAGGTTGCTGAGACCTACAGTAAGAACAAATCTTCTACCCATGAAATTGTAAAAAAGGAAAAAGAAATTCATACGAGTTTTGCTGTGTAACCTCAAACTGAAAAAGTTAGAGCTACAGTGCATGCTAAGTGCTTATTTAAGATGGAAAAGGCATTAAATTACAGGGTTCAGTAGTATCCTCAGTTTCAGGCATCCAATGGGGGTCTCAGAACATGTCCCCGTGGACAAAAGGGGACAGCTGTAATTACTTGATGAACAGCACCTACTATTATATGGTCCAGAGAAGGAAGAGAGGGTCAAAGCAAGTGATGCAGAAGGTTTCCTCCAAATTATTTCCTGAAGTCACATCTATTAGGCCTTAAGTGAGCATCTCGAGCCCACTTATTCAGCACTGCCTACAGGACATGGATGGGGTGACACACAGAGGGACCCTGCGTTACAGAAATGCGCGAGTGCTGGTGTCTCGGTCCACAGTGCCTTTCTGGCACCCAGAGGCAGATGTATGTAAACCTGGCCCACCGCCTGCAGCACACCACCACGAGCCTGCTGTCTCTTCATGCATCTGTCCCTTCTTCTCTGTGCATCTGGAGAAAGGTGTCTGAACAAAAGGCCTATCCTGGGTGGATATTAAATTGTCCATTTACTCATACCTGGGGCACTGTCTGAGGCTATATATCACTTGTCCATGGCCAAGAGCAGCCAAGCTCCACTCTTTCTGGCCCCCCCTGAAGCATCATAATCCTGCAGTCCAAAAATCAGGGCCTCCAGTCACTGCGTGGACTGAGTTTGCAACCGTGAATTCCTCCTTTCCACTCCAGTGCTATATCGGGAAAGTTATCTTTTAGAAAAGCAAATAAGAAGGCCCCTTGACTCCTAAGGGCCATTTCTGAATGCCTGTGCACGGCTCCAAGAGCAATGGAAAACAGCTGCGGAACTCCAGCTGCTGCTCTAGGGGAGCAGGAGGGAAACCACAGTGCCTGTGTGGACCCCTCTAGCTGCTGTGTATCTCAAGCACTTGTGTTTTTATACAAGATAGAGCAGGCATTTGTTATTTCTTGATTCCCGTGTCCTCGCCATGCCAGAGGCCCAGAACCTCCAAAGGCTCAAAGTAAACTCCATGTACTCAAGAGTTGAGTCAGCATTAGGAAATATTGCCAGGGGATCCTTCAGGGATCCTCCTGAGTATTCGTGGCATACAGGTGGAACTGAAAGAAAGAAAAGCATGCATATAACAAACTACTCACGCTGGGATGGGAACAACAGCGGCCAGGAAACCTGCTGGGTTCCAGAAAAGCTTAGCTTCACACCTAGATTTCAATTTCTTTTTTTTTTTTAAAGAAAATGAAGGAAATTTTTAATTTTAATCCTAGAACAGAAATGATTGCAAGCAAGATAAAGAAGAAACAGAAAATTTACCTTTGTTAGTTATTGTGCCAACTAGGCAGAAAGAGGAGAAAAGAGACAGGGAGGGAGGACAGCACCTTATCCATTAGGTACAAAAGATCCAATATTTAGATTCCATGATACTTTCAGGAGCCCACAAAAATGTTACAATTTTATTTTCTATTAAAATCAGAAGAAAAAAAGTGAATCTAATAATTAACATGTATTATTAAATTCTGCCTGTATTACATTTATTTTAAACCAATGTAATAACATAAATTTTTTGTTTCTTTTTGATGAGAAAGTCTTCTATGAAAGCAGAAGTGCCTGAAGCCTTGGAGTCCTGATGCAGCCCTAGAGGTGGGGGAAGGGAGGGGGACAAACTGGAGGGGACCAAGAACAAAGGAAGGGAGAGACCATACAACCGGGCGACTTCGTGACTGGTGATAAATGGTCATTAGCGATTCTTCCAGAGGTAGCTCCTAATGCGTTGCCTAGCTGGAGAACCTGCGGAGACCAGGATGCAGGACTGTAAGTTGCATTTTAACATCTCAACGATCATTAATGCACTGGAGAAAGATTTACAAAGGCAATAAGCTACTTTACATCATCCCATGTTTTCTCATCTCTGCTGTAGCACTTTTGTGGGTTTAGATTACTTAAAACCTTTCCAGGCTTATTTATGATTATTAAACTTTAGGGAAGCTCAAGACAAAGGTGGGATGTTCCCCTCCGAGGGACAGGCTTTCCTTTCTCAATGCCGTAATAGCTGGAGCCAGTCCTTCCCTGAGTACAGGACAGTTGCGAGTTGAGGAATCTGAAAGTTCTGGTCTTTCTAAGCATCATTAGTTCCTTAAAACCTACATGGCTTTCATTTTCGAGATCCAAGCAACAGCTGCCACCCTTCTTGTCCTGTCTTTCGCTTACAGACCCAGGAAGCTGGAGCCCCATGGAGAAGTCTTTGTAAAGCTTACGTCTCTGCAGTCTCTGAGGCTCTGTTCAAAGACAAGGACAAACAGTGACATCATGACCAACTAGCCCACCTGATCCTGAATGCTTAAAGGGGGACTTTTCTGCAACAATGTGCTCTCCTGAGCTGGGCTGGGGTTACAGCAGAGTAACATAAAACCCAACTGCACCATGTAGTTCACGGGGGGGGGAGGGGGAGGGGGATCTAGCTAAATTGCTCTGTGCCTCAGTCTCCCATTGGAAAATGTGACAAGCAGCACCTGCTATGCAAGGTTGTTGTCAAGATTAAAATTAAATTGTGTACATGAAGCACTAAACATGTGCTTTACAAGTATTAGGTTTCCATCGAATGATTACTATTATGCTTACTATTACTATTTAATTTTCAATTCTTCCCCAGATTATTAAAGAACTGATACACAGTGCACAAAACTTGAAAGTACTGGAAAGTATAAAGATGCAAACAGGTAATCTTGCATAATGTCCCTACTTAGAAGCAACTAATGTGGCATGTTGGCATACCCCTACCCCACTCACATTTCAGATACAAACTATAGAAACTAATAGGAAAGTTGTATACAAAATCAGTTGTGTTCTTCTGCAACATCATGTGATTGCACATGTATTATGAAATTGGTGTGATTTATGATGGCAACCAAAATAAATCCTTAGGGAAAAATCTAAGGTGCACTATCTATGAAAAGTAGAAAATATTACCTTATGTCAAAAAGAAAATCTCAGCATTTGCAGATCTAGATTCTAGTCAAGGGTGGGCAGGTTACAAATTATTTTCCCCAAATTAGTCAATATTCAAATTTAAAGTAATTCTAATCAAAGGTCCAACAAGGAATTGATAAAATGACTACTGACATTTCATATGAAAGATGAAAGAGGAGGTATGGTCAAGAACATTTTGAGTAAGTTGAACAAAGTAAAGGACATGCCAGGTATCATGTTTTTTTCCAAATCTAAAGCAAATGTGGCATCATTCTAAGGATAGAGAGACCCGTGGGATTGAACAGAAAGCTCCAAAACAGATCCAAGCATTTGTGGGAACAATATAGAATATAATGGGCATGGAAATCAGTGAAGGAAATGGACTACATAATCAAGAGTCCTGGCACAGCTGCTGTTCCAAAAGAAGACAGATGAATTAGATCGCTTCCTCACTCCATACACATGGAAAATTAATTCTAGATACAGTAAGACCTAAATGTGAGAAGCACAACTAAAAACTTAGCAGAATGATAGAAGAGTATCTTTTTCCTTTGTGTTGGGAAAAATCTCTCAACCATGACTCAAAATGCAAAATCCTTAGTGGAAATTATTGATCAATTTGGCTCTATTAAAATTTGAAAATTCTATACTACAAAAGACTATAAACAAAGCCAAAAGAGGGATTAGCAACACACTAGCTGTCACAGGGTTGGTATCCAAACCAGCTTATGATCAACAAGGAAGAGATTAAAGAAGACAGTAATGAAATAAGCAAAATATAGAAATAGACAAATCAGAGAAAAGTCCGAAGGCCAGCATATGATGCTCAATATTACTCATTAAATGGAAATTCAAGCCAGGCATGGTGGTGCAAGCCTGTAATCCCAGCACTTAGGGAGGCTGACTGAGGCAGGAGGATCGCGAGTTCAAAGCCAGCCTCAGCAACGCTGAGGGGCTAAGCAACTCAGTGAGACCCTGTCTCTACATAAAACACAAAATAGGGCTGGGGATGTGGCTCAGTGGTCGAGTGTGCCTGAGTTCAATCTCCAGTACCAAAAAAAAAGGAAATTCAAACTAAACCAATATGAGGCTAACATCCCACACTCAAGACAGTCTAGAGTTGAGAAGTTTGACAATGCCAAGTGTTGGCAAGAATGTAGGACAAAGTTAACACTTACACTTCCCTGCCAAGAGGGTAAATTTTTACCATCACAATGGAGAGCAGTTTTGCACAACTGAGACCTGGCAATTTTACTCCTACAAACATGCCCTGTGGAAAACTTGGCTCTTGCGCTCACCATGTGGAGGTACTGGAATGTTCATTGCTATCCACCAGAAGGTTAATGATAGCTCAAAGAGGACGCCTCTGAGATGTCCATCAGCAGGAGATGGGATAAATACGCTGTGTACTCACGCAGGGGAACACTTTTCAGCAGAGGAAATGGAAATAGATGTATCAAAATGAAATAATCTTCCAGACGTAATAGTCTGTGAAGAAGTAGCATAAGATTATTGATTATCTGAAGCTTAAATTGCAAAAATAATACTATTGTGCAAGTTATAGGCATTTATCTGTTTAGCGCAGGTACTGAATCATGGAGTAGACTGATAATCAGCAAATTCAGGGAAGTTATTTCTGGGAAGAGAGAAGAATGGAGTGGGAGAAGCTCAGTGGGTTTCAACTGCCTTTGTAATAATGAATTATTTATGGAAAAACTGAATGTGAATATGGTCAAATAAAACATTTTAACCAAGTTGAACTGGTGAAATTATACTATTTTCTGTTTTTCACCATGCTTGAAATAGTTCATCATGTGACAGATAGCTGTATTTTAAAGCATATGAAAAATGCCTGTTACAATTGTCATTGAAGACAAAGAACCCAACTGTTCACAAATGTGAACAATTTGGAATGAAAAGCACATTGGTAGAGGAGTAAAGGTCTGGGGAAAGAAATAACTTCCCAGGGAGGGAACATTTAAGTGGAAAGGTAAAATGTTTCTTCTTGACGGGCCAATATCCTCTGGAATCTTCTCCTATTAAAGTCAAGCCATCTGCACTGGTACCATGATGGGGGCGGGGGCACCCAGAGCCTCAAATGCAGCCCCTTTCCCACGCTTCTGTTTCCTTCCTCCCTGTAAGGCCATCGTCCCATCACGTTTTGCATTTCATCTGCCTCCCCCACCAATAAACCAAAGAAACCTTGAGACCAGGGGCAACACAGACAAGAAGCACCAGATGTGAGAGAAGCCACTGAACTCCAGGGGTATGAGCTACACTTGTGTCACATGACCGCGTCTGACCGTCCCTGATGCCAAACGGGGAGGGAAGCCTGACCAATTCCAAGCTTTGAAGTATCCAAAAGGCAAAATCATGGGATTGGGGAGGAGAAAATATTACAGTACCATGGCTCAGAGAGATTAAGTAACTTGTCCAAGGTCACACAGGCCACAAGTATCAGAATCAGGACTTGAATTGCATCTGCACGCCTTTGACGTCCTATTCTATAACCAGCATGCTTTATTGTATGTGTTACAAAAAAAAAATTAAAACGTGGCCCATTCCCACCCAACCGCTGTTCTGAGAATCCTAGAATACATGTCGTCCTCCATGAAGGGAAGAAGTCTGGTTATTACTTGTTCTGGGAATGAGTCCATGAGACAGCGGTTCTAAACCCGTAGTTTGAAATCCCGTAGTTTCGTGTTGTTTATGACTAACCAACGTGGCCCGTTAGCCCAGCCCTCTCCTACTCTGAAAAGAAAGGATGGTCACTGTGCTCCCAGCGCCCACATGCCACTGTGGAGGCAGTGTGGGGCTATGGATCCAGCCTGGGGACCACTTGGCAGGCTGGGCCACGTGGGCGTGGGCCAAGGCTCACACGAGTGCAGCGTGATTTGCAATCAGCCGGGAGTGATTACACATTGTTCCTCATCCATAGGCACCAGGGAGCCCTGACGGGATAATGAGATGCAGCTGATGGAAAATCACAGCTGACTGTCGCCAGTGAGCAGGGTCTGCCCGGCCCTCCAGTGCTGCCGCTGCAGAAGCCAGAAGTAAATCCATGGAAGGATGATGCTAAGCTGCTCCGCCAGGCCGAAGGAGACGGACTAGAAGCTCCCCTAGTTACAAGCAGACAGTTGGGGAAGGACAGGGGCTCTCTCTGGACGAACCATAAGCCCTCCCATGTTGGAGCTCCAAAAAGCCCTCCTAAAAGGCCAGAACAGCCCCTGGACAGGCAGCCTCAGGACAGGACTGGGACGCAGAGTAACACAGGATAGGGTCCCTTTGTCTTTCCAGGGCCCAGTCAAATGAGCTTCTTTGTGCATTACCTGTGCAGAGCCGGGAGAGTGTCTCTCTCACTGTGCTCAGAGAGAGAATCTGTTTAGACTGTTTCCATGGATCAGTTCATTAAGGACCGACTTGAGCCCCGTTTACCCTTCTGTCGACAAGGAAAAACAGCTGTTTGCTTAAATTGAGGTCTCCTTCTTCCATGACAATCATTACTGCCTCCCCAGTAAGAGGTAATGGCCTTGAATTTCCCAAGCAGAGTGAGTTGCTCAAGTCTTGACTGTCTTTGTGAAGGGCCACCCGCAACCCCGACTGGCATTCCTGAGGAAGGGTCTACCTGACTCCATCTCACATCAGTCACCATTCCCCACGGACCTGCAAAGAGGTCCTACACACGGACTTGTTAAGAGCAGAACTCTGGCTCCAGACTTCTGACCCAGTTTCCTTGCCTCCCCTTATATGCGCTGCATTTCGGCTGCAGGGCCCCTGGATAACTCATTGGGCTCATTTATAATAAAGGAGGTGGTATCTGGCCAATCAATAATTGGCTAGAGAGTGCCGACATGGGAAAAAGATAGTGCAAACAGTTTAAAATGACTCAAGATGGTTAAACTGTTGGTCTTATTTTGTTTTGCTGACAGTTTACGATGTTGCTTTTTTATTTAAACTTTTTTTTTTATTTTGAGAAAACTACATCCACAGGCAGTTGCAAGAAATATTGCAGAGAGAGCCCTCGTGGCCTCCTCCCATTTCCACCAATGGTAACATCTTGCCAAATTATGGTATTCCAGCCAGCATAATGACACTGGTGCAAGCCACAGATTCTCGGGTGTCCATTTTGACTCATTGGTTCTGTGCAATTTTATCACATGGCTTGGCTTCTGTATTCAGCACCACAATCAGTGTACGGGAGAATTTCATCACCAAAAGAATGCCCTGCACGGCCTTTTGTTAATCCCTCTCCCCAGCCCATCTCTAAACCCTGGAAACCACTAATATGTTTTTCATTTCTGTAATTTTCTCATCTCAAAAATGCTATATAAACAGAATCATTAGTCTGTAACCTTTGGGGATGGACTTTAGCTTCCACTCTGCAGTCATCCAAGCTGCTGCAGGCATCAGTAACTCCTTCCTTTTTATTGCTGAGTAGTACTCCATAGTATGGATGTACCACAGTTGGTTTAACCATTCACCTGCTATAGAATATATGGATTTCTTTCAGTTTGGGGCTATTTTGAATAAAGTTGTTCTGAATAGTCATGTAAGGTTTTTGTGTGAGCATATATTTTTATTTTTCTAGGATTAATATCCAAAAGTGTAAGGAAGGATTCATACGATGATTACATATTTAGTTGCCTATCATTTTCCATTCTTTCCAGAAATGCATGGGGTTCTGCTTGCTCTGCAGCCTCACTAGTTTTGGGTGTTATCACTGTGTTTGACGATACCCATGCTGACAGCCATGTAATGCTGTTACACTGCGGTTTTAATTTTGACTTACCGAATGCAAAGCTGAACATCTTCCACATCTTCAGTGTGCTTGACACCTGTGTATCCACTTTGGTAAAATGTCTATTAATATCTTTTGATCTTTGATCTAATTTATTGGTTTTGTATCTTTTGATCTTTGATCCAATTTATTGAATAAAACCCAAGATGGCTTGGGTTTTATTTTAATTTTAATTTTTTTACTATTGAATTTTATTGGCTATGGGATTTGATTGTAAATCTTGTCTTCCAGTCTGTAGCTTGTCTTTTTATCCTCTTCATGAGATCCTCCATAGAGTAAAAGATTTTAATCTTATAGGGTTCAGTGTATCAATTTTTCCTTTTATAAATGATTCCTAAGATCTATTCTTTTTGTTTTTCTTTCTTTCTTTCTTTTTTTTCTTCTTTGGTACTGGAGATTGAACTCAGGAGCACTTGAGCACTGAGCCACATCCCCAGCCCTATTTTGTATTTTATTTAGAGACAGAGTTTTCTCTGAGTTTTTAGCACCTCCCTTTTGCTGAGGCTGGCTTTGAACTCGTGATCCTCCTGCCTTAGCCTCCCAAACTGCTGGGATTACAGGCATGCGCCAATGCACCCAGCCCCCAAGATCTCTTTGAGTGGACTTAAATCCTAATGAACTTTTCCCATTATTTTTCTAAAAGTATTATAGTTTGACATTTGCACCTAAAACCAGCATCCACTTTAAGTTAATCTTTGTATAAGGTATGAGACTTAGATTGATATTAATATTTTTGGTTTACGGATGTCCAACTGCTACAATACCAGTTGTTGAAAAGTTTATCCTTTCTCCCTCCATTGAATTGCTTTTGCCCCTTTGTCAACAAGCAGTTGAGTATATTTATGTAGGTAAAACAAAGTTATCAAAAATATGTACAGTATATTTTGTTTTCACTTTTATATATCTCCACATACACACACCTGCATGTTCAAAATGATGTTTATTGCTATCGCCTCTGGCAGTTGAGGTGAAGGGTTTTCAGCTTGTACACTGAAAGGTGACAGCTACTTGCTGAGTATCGTGGGACAGGTGCTGTTCAGCATTTTACAATTAATTAAAGGGCAATGATAACAATGCAATGCACACCATCATGACTGCTAGACTGTGACCCTTATTTTAGCCAGCACTGTCCTTAAAGGGTTTACCTACATCCTCTCACCAAATTATCACAACCCCCCTCTAAATGAATTTCTGTCACGATACCTCTGCTGCCATGAAGAAATGGGCTCCAGGCCACGGAACAAGAAAGCTGCAGAACGGGAAGCCCAAGTCTCTGGCAGTATGAGGGGCCCTCCGAACCCCTGTGCTGTCCTCTCTACCTGCATGGTACTTAAATTATTTGATGACATGAAGTTGTGACTTTTCTAATAACAAAACAAAAAAATGGTGCTTAAAATAATACAATCTGATTTGCAAAAGAAGAGATAGGCCCTTTCTCTGACCACTTTAGCTGCCAAATCAACTCACCAGTTGGAAGAATCTACCCGTCTATGGGTAGTCCAGAAGAATATTCTCTTTAGGACTTCTTACACCTAAACAAACTTCCAAAAGTGCTAGAATGTTCTGATGACTGACAGTTCCTAAAAAGAAGACAGTCTTAAGAAAATACATTTCTTTCTTAAGATTTGTGTTTGGCTGGCTTCAGATGCCCCCTGAGAGTGAAGTAGTCTCTACAGTGTCTCTTCCATGTTCCAAATAAACAAGTCAAACTAGAAAGCTCTGTGGCAGAACCTGATCCAAACACTCAAATCTTTATAGCCCGAAATCACCCCATCAGAATGTACTCAAAGGCCAACCAAGAACATTCTTTAAATATTTCTGGTAAAGAAAAAAAAAGAAGCTTTTATTCTTTTTTTAAGTAGCAAGCCCCTAGAAAGGAAATAATAAATATGTTTAAAAGCACATTAATTAAAATGTGTAGGTATTTACTGGACTAACAGCATTCACAGTAAGCCCAAACCCTGCCAAGGAAGATGAAGGGGGATGGTATTTGAAATGAACATCCCAGAGCAATCCCTCAGCCTCCTTATTTTACATGTTTCTGATCCATCGACACCACCCCACATACTCAGAATTCCACAAAAAATAAATTTTATTTTTATTTCTTAATATTTTTTATGCAATTTGGAATTCAAAGATATTCACAGAATTCCTCCAATCTAGCTTGCCCTGCCATTTCCCCCTCCACTCGCCTAGAGTGTCCAACTTGGAAGGAGACTATTGTCAGGCCTCCCCTCCTGCAAGCCTTCCCTTGAGCTAAGCCTCAGACCTGGTGTCCCGGTAGGACATGTGGCCATTCACTTCTGCTCCCAAAGCCATCAGAGCCCCTTTCTGATAAAGCTTTGCTTTTTCTCCAATTGGCTGAGGCCTAGAACATTCCCTAATGGAGTCCTTACTTTATCACAGCTGCCTACAACAGTGTCCACCCCAGTGGACTCAGCGCAGTCGCAGGGAAAATGAGAACTAGGCAGTGGTGTGCTGGGAAACATCCAACAACCCAGTCCCGGAGGGGAGGGAGTTTGCATACACATATATATATATATGCATGCGTTTATTATAGATGCTGATGATATAAATAATATAAAGCACATTTACAAGTAATAATGAAATATTCAATACTTTTTGTAAGTTCCATATAGCCCATTGATCCTCAAAGAATGCTTCCCTAGTTCTTTTGTCAAACATCATATCGATGGCCAGCCTATGGTTGCAACTGACAGAGGAGAGTAGTTCTGACATGAACATTTGTTGAGATTTTTGTTTACATTAGTGAGTAAAATGAAAGTGAAATGAGGGATGCTGGAACTTGATTCTTTCACTCCTTCATGTGAGTGACTTCTCTGCTCACCTAGATAACAGCTTTCAATTACCAGAAGGATACTTGCTCAACTTTTTGTGTTGTTCACATGTAATAGTTGCAGACACTGCACAATTTTATGTTTAATCTGTATCATTAACCTTGTTTCCAATGCTTTCTTCAGCCTGGGAAATCAAAATAACAAAAAAAAAAAAAAAAAAAAAATGAAGTCCTGGTTTGTAAAGTTTGCCTATTTCCATGGTGTAAATATTCCCTCCGTGACTTATTAGGCAGCCAACATGGTGTCACTGAGATGGAACTGGGAAGAAGTGCCGAGCAGCTCCCTGTGATGTCTTATGGTGCAGATGGACTAGATGCAAAGTCAAGAACCTGCATAAATGTCAAACTACTAGGAAGCTTTGAGGATTTATTAGTTTTATTTTGATATAACTTATTTGATGATAAATTTATACAATTAAATCTTGAATAATGATTGGGTTTAACAACTGGCCTGCAAAAATTCCTCAACATTTAATAATCAGCTCTCATATAACACAAACCAGCTGTAGCACCTTGGTGAACTGATGAGGAAACAAGTCTCTAGTCTAAATGCAAATGCATGGATTGAGCAAATAAACCTACGTGGACCAAACTGTTTGACCAGCGCACCAGCCCCCGGGGCCCACAGGTCACACCTGTCTTCTTCAACCTATACTCCAGACCCCGCATAGGTACTGGCTCAGGAAGCCTCCCTTGATGCTTCTCAACGTTGCCTGCCCTCCATCCAGCTCTTAATAAGGAAGACTGGCCTGCAAATGAGTTCAACGAGAACCTGGAGCTACCTATGTTTAGGCAGGGAAACACCTGAGCTGGCTTCCTCCACTCCACACCTCAGCTCTGACCTGGCCCTTGACCTGGGCCAGCCACCTCACTCAGCTTCAAATGAAAACCACATGATGGAAACAGAACCAGAAAATAATTGCAAAAGGCCCTCTGTAAGTTGTAGAGTGCTCCTTTCTAGAGATCAGTCTTTTAAGAGAAGACCTGTGATAACGATGGCAGAAAGGTGAGGTGGTCTCTCTAGAGTATTCTTATCTGTCACTAGAAATATGTTAACCCTGGCCAAGATAAGAGAAGCCCTCCCACTATAAACAACCGTGAAACTCGACAAAAACACATGAAATAATCCCTCTCAGGCATGTTCCAGAGACAGTGCAGGATTCCATTGACTTCCGCCTGGATGCACTTTTCTGTAATATAGAGAATCTGAGCAGACAGAGATGAGATTTTTGTAACATAATGTTACAAAATTATGCATAAGTTAAACATCTCTTTCAGATTCAGGATAGGACAATGGATTTTGATGTGACAACATATGAAAACTTTATTGATATGATTTTAAATTTTACATTGAAACTAACCCCTAAGAAATGACCGCTTCTCAAGTTTTGGTATGGTATCAAAGAAGAATATCCATAATTATCTAAAAAGGCTGTTGAAGTATTCCTCGTTGAACTATGTATCTTCGTAAAACAGAATTTTCAAATAAAACATTGCAACATATTGAATGCCCAAGCACACATGAGAATCCAACTGCCATTTTCTAAGGCAGATGTTATAGAGATTTGTCAGGGTAAATCAAAACCATACTTCTCACTAAGTTTTTGAAGATAAAGTTGTTTTCCATAAAAATGTGTTTTATATTCATGTACAAGAGATTATTGCAATTTTAAATAAATCAAATAATATATTTTAAAAATTCAGTTTTAATTTACAATATTTTAAACACACCTGAATAGAATGAAAACGAAGGGGTTGCCAAATCAAGATATTTGAGAATTGCTGCCCTAAAGTAGTGATTATTCTAGAATCCTAAGAAAGCTCGAAAGAAACATTGAAAAAAATTGTAAGGATATAAAAGTAAATTCACTTTCTGACAGTACAAAACTGAGCACTTTATATTAAGGCTTTATTTAAAAAGAATAGAAAATTCAGGCCCTCAAAATTTAGCATCCATAAGATCCAACATCCAATAAAAAAATAATAATAGACATGTGAAGAAGCAGAAAAATGTGATCCATATCAGGGGAAATTTTCGCCAAAGAAATAAATGATAGAGATAATAAGATGAGAAGAAAAAAAAATGGGGAAAAAAAAAAAAGAGTTAACCTAAGTGTGTTTGTATTAGTCGGGATTCTTCAGAGAAACAGAACCTACAGGATATATAGTATGTGTGCGTGAGTGCGTGTGTGTGTACACACAGAGAGTAAGACACCGAGAGAAACAGAGAGGGACAGGAACACACACACACACACACACACACACACACACATTGATGACGTGGCTCTCTGATCATGAAAGCTGACAAGTCCCATGATCTGCCATCTTGCATCGGTAAGCTGGAGACCCAGGAAGCAGACGTCTACTTCCAGTCCAAAGTGAAAGTCCTGAGAATCAAGGGAATCAAGGGTGTATGTCCCAGTCCGAGTCCAAAGGCCCAAGAACCAAGAGTTTGAATGTCTGAGAGCAGGAAAAGATGGATGTCCCAGCTCAGGCAGGGACATCAAATTTGCCCTTCCTCTGACTTACTGCTAGGCTCTCAGTGTACTGGACGAGGCCCAGGGGTGCCGGGGAGTGCACTCTTCTTTGTTCATGCTCCTGATTCCATGGCAATCTTTTTCAGAAACATGTTCACAGACACACTCAAAGTCCTGTTTCCCCAGCTGTCTGGACACCATCATCTCAGTCCGGTTAACACACACAATTAAGAACTGAGAGGACTGATGTGGGAAATGTCAGGCATCTCAGCAAAGAAATAGAAGCACTAGGAAAAAAGGTGGAAATTCTAAAATTTTGAAAAATATGGTATTTTCACAAATGGCTGGATGGTTCAACAATGGACTAAATGCGCAAGAATTGATAATTAAGAAACGACCCGAGAGAGCACTCAGCTATCCCCATACACGCCAAGAAGACAGTGCTGGAAACAGAGTCAAACTAGTTCTTGGTGACAAGTGACATCTGTCAAGCAGCCCAACACACATGTGATGGAGATGCAGAGGTAGCAGAAAGGAGTGGGACAGGGCTCAAGTTCATTGGCATTCTCCAGACCTGCAGCTGGCTGGTGGACACACACCCACCCTCGACCAGGCACCTCAAGATCAGATTGGTAAAATCCACGATAAAGAGAAAATCCTCAGAGCACCTGAGGAGAGGGAGTCGAAACAATCAAAATGCACGTCATGTAAGAAAATGATGACGAGGGCACCTGGCATCTCAGAAGCAGTACACCCCAAAAGATAGTGATGCCACATTAAGAAATAAAGGCTGCCAGCCTAGAATCTCTTGTCCAGTTAATATCCCTATTCCCAAATAAGGCAAAAATCACTTTTTAGGTACGTAAAAGCAGATAACTTGTCACAAGCAGAGCTGGTATGAAATGTTTCAGGCTGAAGGTAATAACATCAGATGGGACCTCTGCTCTATACGATGGAATGAAGTGTCATCTTATGGGTAAATAAAAGTACTTTTTCTCTTTTACCACTTTTGAAAGGATACTTGGCTCACGAAACAAAAACTGATAATAATCTATTTCAGCACTCTCTGCATATAGAAGTAAAACATGAGACAATAAAAATCTAGCAATACCAAGACCTACTCGAAATCCTTATATTTCAATCCTTGAAATACAAGGATTAAAAGAAATAGACATTTCGACCAGCCCTATGTCTATTAAAGAATTTCAATTTGTAAATACCTTATCACAAAAGAAAATTCAAGCTCCTGGTGAATTTTGTTAAATACATTAGGAACACATAATATCAATCCTGTGCAAAACTTTGAGAAAATAGAGGAAGAAGAAACAATCTCCACTTTATTTTTTGAAGCCAAAGTAATTCTGGCAGCAAAACCAGAGATATTACAAGAACAAAGAAAATCACTCATGAACAAAATCAAAAGAAAAAAAAGCTTTTAATAAAATACTAAGAAATAGAATTTGGCAACAAAAAGGTCCAAGTGAGATTTGTTCTAGGAATGCCCATGATGTAGGCCTAATATTTGAAAATACAGTAATAAGCCACATTAACTGGATGTAGGAGAGAATTATTGTGTTATCTCAGGAAATACAGATGATTTGACAACACATAAAATCTATTCACTGGTTTTTTTAAATGTTTGGCCTAACAGGAATTGAAGAGAACTTTCTCAACCAGATGAAGATCATCTTTAGAAAACCTAAAACTAGCATTATCTGTGAAAGATTGAACACTCTCTTCCTAAGGTCAGAAATAAAGTGTCTTTCCTTACCAATTTCATTCAGTATTTTATAGGAGGCTCTATGCAGAGCAAAGAGACAAGAAAATTAAAAGCCATTCATGTTAGGAAGAAGAAAACTGCCCGTATCACCTGAAGATATATTTTTGTACATAGAAAATCATAAAGAATGAAATGAAATGCTACCAGAGTGAATAAGTAGATTTATTGAGGTCACAAGATATAATGCATAAAAATCAACTGTGGAAAATATATGCTTCCATATATTTATAAGAAATAATGTGAAAATAACATTTTTTCAAATTTTAACAATATCAATGTAAATAGTATCAGAGAATATAAAATACTTGCAAATAAATCTAGTTAAACATGTACAAGGCCTCTACACTAAAAATACAAAACATTGAGAGAAGTTATCTAAATAAATGGAGAGTACTCCATTTTGGAATTATAAAAATGTGATTAGGATGCCAATTCTTCTTAAATTGTTCTATAGATGCAATTCAAACTCAATCAAAATCCCAGCTGGCATTTTTGTAGAAATTAACAAGTGGATTCTAAAATTTATATGAAAATTCAAAATGCTTAAAATAGCCAAAACAATTTTGAAAAGGAAGAGCAAAGTTGAAGGAATTACACTACTTGATTTTATGACTTGGTGTAAAGCTGTGTTAATCATGAAAGTGTGTTCTATTGGTGAAAACACAGGAAAGGCAGATCAATATAAAAATAACAAATTCAAAAATAGATTCAGATATAAATGGTCAAGTGGTTTTCAACCAAAGGACCAAAACAACTCACTGGGGAAAGGAATTTGTATGGAAAAGCAGATGAACTTTGACTCATATCTCACACCATATATAAAAAATAAGTTGACATGTCTCATGGGCCTTACAAAAAAACTCAAAGTGCAAATCTTCTCTGAGGAAACCTAGAGAATGGCTTCACAACATCAAAATGAGCATGAGTTTCCTAAGACACAAAAAGCACTAATATACAAAGAAAAGTGATTGACACACAAAAATGAAATTCATCAAAATTGAGCAATTTATTTTTGAGAAGACACCTTAAAAAGGATCTAGGCAAGTCACAGCCTTGGAGAAAATAGTTGCAACATGCCTGAAAAAGAATGTGCATTCAAAATATGTATCAACATGCAGGCAACATCTAAAACTATTTAAAAGATAATTGATGCAGATTTTATTTTTAATGAACAGAAAACTCAAACAGAACATAACAAAGGAAAAAATATTCAAGCGGTCAACAAGAAGTGTTCAACATGAGTCATCAGGAAAATACAAATGAAAACCCTAAGATGATCTTATACACCCACGAGGTTGGCTAAAATGAGAGATGGACAGTACCAGATGCTGGATGTGGATGCAAGAGGAAGCAAAATGGCAGCTTAAGTTTGGAAACCAGTCAAACAATATAATGAAAGTAAACACATACCTGGAACCCTTACCCTGGAAATACCACTCTCAGAAGTCTATCCAAAAGGGATGAAACCATATATACAACAACAGCAAAAAACTTGTACATAAATGTTTATAGAAACTTTATTAATAATAATAAACAATTAGAAAGAGCCCAGATGCCCATCAAAACAAAATGGATAAATAATTTGTGACATATATATGCAATGGAATACTATGCAGCAATAAAAAGTGACAAATTACACATACACCCCACAACATGTGTAAACCTTGAAAGCAGTGTTGATTTCAAATTGTACCATTAGGTATATTATAGTTGTACCACTAGGTACAACTATAATGCACCAATTAAAAAATGTGGAAATAAATCAGTGCTGAGCAGAGAAGCTTCAAAATAGTATTCGTATATAGTCCCATTAATATAGCTTTTGAAATGGTCAAAACTAATCTCTGATGATAAAAATGTGGCTTGTCTTTTTTTTCTATCACCAAGAATGTCAGTCAATGTGAAACCCTTAAATACAAACACAAAATGCATGCACACACACACGCACACACACACTCCACGACTTTCCGACAGATGATACCAGACCTGACTTAGCCTTCTCCTTCACTGAAAGGCAGAAATTTGATTTTGTCCTCTGCTAGTACAGAATCCTACGTACTCAAGGATGCAAACTGTAAATCAATACCCGCAACTTAAAGGTGACATTTCAACAACTGTACATCCTGGAGCCTCCCAGGATCTCAGGATCATTTTGTTCCTGTCAAATGTCTAACTTTTTAAATAATTTATGAGCACTCAATTCCACATCTTGCAGTACAGGATGAGCCTTCTCCATTTTATGTGTGTATGTCTTCATTCAAAGAGCCAGTTGTTGGTTCACTATATGATTGAGCACCTACTATGTGCCAGGCACTGTACCATGCAATATGGATTTTGTAGCATGAAGAACAGTCACAGCCTGGACCTGGGGCTCACGTGGGAGGGGAGGGGAGGATAAACATCAGCTACAAGTTACGTGGCTGAATGTTAAATTTTAATTATAAAAACTGCTTTTCAAAAAGACTGTGCAGTGTAGGGTTCTTATGAGAGCATTTATACTAAATCAGGTCCTGATCTTATCTTGGATGGATGGAGTCAGAGAAAAGGTCAAGGAGTGCTTTCTAGAGAAAGAAGTCTGAGGCTGGGTTTGAATGGTGAGCAAAAATAAACTTGAGGGTGGGGTGATGTTTAAGACCCCAAGAAAGAAATTACCGTGAAGGAAGTAGAGACAGAGAGGAGATCTGGTGTGGCTGGCAAGATCTGCACCAACCAGGTCCATGTGAAGAGCTTTTACTTTATCAGTGAACAAAATCAGTGGGCAGCTTTCAAATAGGCTGGCACTTTGGAGGGACTGGTCCCCGGGCGGCTGTGTGTGCCACAGGCTGGGGCGTGTGCACAAGCCATGGAGGGCAGGCTTGAAGCTAGCGTCTGTACATCATAAGCAATGCTAACTTCCAGCTAAAGGTAGACTGACTTCTGGGACTCCAGAGGCAGAGCTAATTAAGAGCTTGGATTACCCTCCAGTTAGTAAGGATAGTGGTGTTGCTCTTTGGATAAAAGATAGCAATCTGAGAGGTTTAGCCAAAAGAGTTAAAGAAGAGCCAGTCTAGAAGAGGAAAGACATAAAGACAGAAAACCAAGAATACAGCCTCAGAGGGCAAATGCCTGAGATGCAAGTTAGGTGCCAGTTTTTATAGCTGTTTTAGTTAGAGGAGTTGATAATTAAGAAGGTCATGTTCTGCCTCAGAACTACATGGAACACTTTGCAATTAGCACAGTTGTAAACTGCACCTCAATCCAACTAGGCAAATAATATTCTTAGATTTTTTTTTTTTTTTTTTGGTACTGGGGATTGAACTCAGGGGTACTCGACCACTGAGCCACATCCTCAGCCCTATTTTGTGTTTCACGTAGAGACAAGATTTTTTTTTTAAACCAGGAAATGGCTGGAAGCTTAGAGAGAAATTTGCTTGAGGTCCCACAGTCTGTAGGTGGCAGAGGGAACACTTGAACCTCAGAGGTCAGACATTTGCTCCCTCTTGCTGTAGTTCTTTATGCCCCTGTGCCTGTCACCTTTGGAACAAGCCTCAGTTCTTCTGTACCTTTGCATAAACATATAGAACATTAGCTCTAAAGGACCTGAGAAACTGGGTTGGACAGTCCTCTAATGTTATACAGGGGGCAACGTGAGACTCACATGCTGGGGTCTATGCAGCAGCCCTCAGCAGACGCCGGGAAAATAGGGTGCAGAACCCCTCACCCTCCGATCAGCCAACCTACTGCCCAGCTCCTCCGTCTTCTCTTTGTAGAGCGAGGATTTTGCCACTCCAGCTGCTCCTTGTGAAGTGGTGAGAGCCTATGGGCCAAGCAGAGAAGGGCCACTCTTTGCCGCTGCTCAGTGAACACAATAAAGATCCAAGTGGGGTTGAGAAAAGAGGAGCTAAATCTGGACAGTTATTTTGTCTCATCCCACCTTCTCCAATGGGAGGAGGACATGTTATTTAGCATGTGCTTTGTGTTGAACCTTTAGAACTGGAGCTACACTCATCGCCTAGCATTCACAGATTCCTCAGGGCACACGCCCATCCTCTTGGAGACCACTTCACAAGCAGTAAAGGAGCAGCCTCTGTTAAGGAGAACACCACTGGACTGGTTAAAATTTTCAAAGGGGAAGTGCACATTATTTATACTTCGAATTATACATTGGTACCCAAGAGGAAGCACCATCTACCTACAATATATTTCATGATCTAGTCTTGCATAATTAAATGCAACTGAAGTGTAGCTCTTCTAGATTCTAGAACCATTCAAATCCCTTAGTGATTCCTGGCAGAGGCCACGACACTGATCCCTGCCGGGAACAATTGCATCTGGGCTGGAGGGAGGCAGACTTGGCAGCAGCAAACTTGAAGACTTGAGAGAAACTCTTCACACTCCCAGAAAGACCTGGAGGGTCTTGTGTGGTAAACAGGAGTATTTGGAGGCTCGAGGTCTTTCAGAATGCAAGGGCATGATTATCTTATCAGACTTCTTCTCTTTCAGAGACACAATCAATAATCTCTGGGTGCACCTGGGAAGAAATTTTACTTGCTGTCTTGTAATTGAATTGATTTAATATTTTAAGGTAAAGAACATTAACTTTTACAACCCTGAAAGGAAATCTCCATAAGCTACTTTTCCCACCTCTCTGCCACGAACCCTTCTTTGATAAGGAATGAGTATTCTGTTATTTTCTGGTCCAGCAATTTGTCTTCCAGAATTATGAAGGGACCTTTCTATTTTTTTTTTTTTTTTTTTTTACTTTTTCCAAAATTTCATTTTCCACCATAGAAAAACTCCTTCAGAGCTATAAGGATGAAACACCACCCTTTTAAGGAAAGAAGGGAAGGAAGGAACAGGATAATGTCACCTGTGCAATTTGAATTAAGTTCAGAAAGGTTTTCAGTTCTGTCCCCATTATTTACCATTTGTGGGAGATCAGTCAAGTTCAGTAATTCCTCCGAACCTCAGTTTCCTTATGAACACTAAGTCATCCTGACAAGGGAGACCCTACAATGTAATCAGTAATTAGCACAGTCCCTGGAAAGAAGTTGAATCCCAGGATCAGACCCTCCCCTTAAAAAATTAAACAAGTGATACCAAGCCCCACATGTCACTTTATAAACCCAGAATGGCTCCCCTGATTTCAAAGAAGATATGTGAAAACATGAAAGTCAGGACAAATAAGGCCGAAGTTTGAGAAGGATCTAGGCAAAAATAAGAGACAAGCAACAATAAGAGGGGGTTTGCTGTAATGGCCTCGGGAGATCTTTGCTGCAGGACGGGGGCCCTTGCACAATGGCTGAACATGAATTTGACAAACAGAATTATTGTTCTGGTCTGTGGTCGGTCAGAGCACCACAGAGACCGGAAGGCCATGAAAGGGATTTCAACTGGGTAAATCTTTCAGCCTCTCTGACAAGTGTAGTCGGCCTTGAAAGGAACTGCCAATGGCACCTCCTGAATGTCCAGGACCCGGGTACACGTGACACCTGGGATGTTAATAAGCACCACTGTGTTTATTTTTTGACGTGTTAATAAGTGTGAATAGAATGAGACCTTCCCTCGATTCTTAAGCATTACAGCTTCTTAGATTTTACTGGTTGCAGAATGAGGTTTCTTCGTGGGTCTGGAAGGCTAGATAATGAGGTCGCGGCCTTTCATGACAGCTGCTGTAGGCCAGAGAACAACGCTAGAACGTTTAAGTTTAGACCTAGCACGTTCAGAAGAAAAAACATGAACTACACAATGTATTCTTTTTTTTTTTTATTAGAGTCAATGCTCTTATTTCCTTCGTCTGGATTGTAAGCGTGCCCTCAAATGCCTGCAGGCAACTGTCCCCGTTAGTGGTGACAGATAGAGATGGGATCCGGGGGAGTGCCCCATGCCATTGGTGAGGGAAACCATTGGGTGAGGGAAACGAGTGTCGTGTATGATCCTCTCTTTCCCAACTCCTTGATCCCTGAAAAAACATGATGAAGAAAATCAGTTGCAAAAGCTGAACTAAAGCCTCCAGCGTTGAGTCTGAGGCGGATCAATGCTAATAGCACTCGGTGGTGATAATGAAGCTCTCCTCTGTCATTCCCGCAACATGTGCTTGTGTTCACCATTTCACACAGGTGGAGCGGAGACTGGGAAGGTGGGCAAGGGATTTGAACTCATGCCTCTTGTCTCTTACCCACCCCCATGGCTTAGCTCAGGGAACGCTGCGAGGGAGTCCTGCACGTGCCCATCTTGCAGTCAAGTTGCAGGGACTGTGTGGCGAGTACGAGGGCGGACATGAGAAATAAAGATGAACCAGACCCAGCTGTCCCCTTACGAGGTCAGGGGCAAGTGTGACAAGAGGTGGGGGTCCAGGATGCCCAGAAGAGGGGCCTCTTTCCTAGACTGCATGGAAACCCAGTCCAGGGAGAGAGTTTGGGAGATCAAACACAAAGGCAAGGAGAAGGGAGGTACCTGTGAGGACTGGCCAGCAGCCAGCACGTGTGGCAGAGAAGACTGGGGAGGGGAGAGTGGGTGAGAAGATGGAGCAGGACCACTGGGGCTGGGAAGGTCTCCGACCTCAGCTACGGAAATTAGCCTGCAAGTGCTGTGGCAGAGTCAGATTCAAGTTCTAGAACATTCTTTGAATCCAGAGCTCAAGTTGGTCAGGAGCAGGCCAGGACTGAAGACAGACACCTGTTCAAGGAAATGCTGGACTAGCTCAGGTGAAAGAGGGCGAGGGCCTGAGCTGTGGTCATTACAACTGTAGCGGAGTGAATTCACAGGGTGCTTATGAGGTGACATCAGCAGGACTTGGGAGAGATCCGGTATTGATTAGATGCAGAGGGGGAAGGAGGAAGGGGATCCTGGTGACGCTGGCAATATGGCTGTTGGAGGCGAGGATACTGAGACTGTCCCGTGGAAAAGTAGAGTTTCTGAAAGATGAAGAGGGAGAGTCATGCTCCTCTCCGTTAGCACCTGGACGTCCTGTCCACCCACCAGGTTTGCTTCATTATCCTGGTGGAGGTTCCGAGCCCCATGCATTGAACCAGCGGCTTCTCTCTCTGCCTTGTGGTTGGTCCATACAGGATGGTCTGACTACAGAACGTCAGCACAAGGTGCAACTCTATCGCCAAACCATGACCCTTGTCCTCAGAGGACTCAGGATGTGCAGGCGCAGTCGGTCTCCTGCTCAGATGCCTGTTTCTTCCAGCTGCCAGGCACCGGGGACTGTGGAGTTGTTTCCCAGTAGGTGAGGTGCACACCCTTCCGCTTCAGCCAGCTCCTTGTAACTTGCCTGTGTCGAGTTTCTGCCTTGTCACTCATGGCCATGTGTTGAAGTTTGGTTTGGGACCTGCTTTACCCTGTCCTGCCCATAAGAAACCAGATTTCAGAGTTGACTCCTAATTAGCATAGATAGAAGCCTTCTTTGTGGTAGCCTTTCTTGGGACTTTGAAGATTTTACAGTTCAAGTCCCTGTTCTTAAGGCTCTGAAGACCCCCAACATTTCAGCCAATGGGGGCTTCTCTCCCCGCTCCCAAGAATGAGAATGGGCTCTGGCGCAGGCAGCCTGCGTTTCCAATCCCAACATAGCAGCCTATTTCCTAACCCCACGGCCGTCTAAAACGTTCTGTTAGACTGTGTGTGATGTCTCATCCTTTGCTTTCTTCCTTCAAACTTTGCAAAGGAAGAGCCACTAAGTGAGGTTGAGCACTAGAAAATAGACCTTAAACACAGACGACACTCGCTGTGCACTCATGTATATATATACTCGTGTGTGTGTATGATTGTAAGAAGGGGATCTACTGGATTGGTTTACTTGACCAGAAGCTGGATAGTTCCACAATGGCTATCTGCAGGTAGGAGAGCTGGAGGAACCACTAGCTGCTCAGTCCAAGAAGCTGGAACCCCAGAATAAGGGATCAATTATGCAATCCAGTCGGAGACCAAAGACCTAGAAACTCCCTGGAGAGTCACTGGCCTGAGTCTACTCAGGGACAGTGAAGGACATGGAGTCTGATGCCATTGGGTGAAGGCAGCAGCAATCAAAGCACCTGCTCAAGAAGACTCGAGATTGCATTTGCTGCTTACTTGTTCTTCTTTTTCTCCATTCAGGTCCCCAACCTATTGGACTGTGCTGCCCACACTTCTGGCGGCTCTCCCCCTGTTTGCTCTTCCACATGCCAATCATTCTGGAAACACTCTTATTGGTACATTCAGAAGCCTCCTCATCTTAGGCATCTCTTCAATCAAGTTGACAATTCAGCTCAACCATCACGGGCTCTGTGTCAACACGTTTGGCCTGTGTTGTAACAATTGTCTTTCTTTTCTATGTGGCTGAACTTTAAACTTAGAGGCCACAACTTTCAACTCTGTATACCTAGCAATTTTCATAGTATACTACGAATACAGTAGGTATTTAACAAGTGCTGAAGACTGTAATGAGGGGGTAGGAGGCTGAGCTCCACCCCACCATGCTCAACCATGAGAAACCAGGAGGACAACGCAACCTGACCCCTTTTCTGATCTTTCTACTGGAGTGTTTGCAGGCAGGACAGGAAAAACCTTCCCTAGCACTTCCTGTCCCAGGTGGGCTCTGCCCTGTGCTACCAGGACCATTTGGTCAGGGTCTAGGAAAAGTGACCTCACCGAGAAGATGGAGCTTGGGTTGGGTATCAGTGAGGTTATTACTCAAAGACCCAGGGGCCCCCTAAGACACTGAGCATTCTGTCTAGGTCAAGGCCAAAGAGAAAAAGCTAAGCCAGCACCTCCTCTCTGTTAATGCTTTGTGTTCAACCTCTGTGATGCAGTTACATGTTATATGAGCCAACTCCTTCCAGCACATTCCACAGGTCTGGCTAGTTGTGCAGTACTAAAACTCCCTGGGCAGGCTATCCCAAGCCCCATTTGTGTCATTTCTCAAGGATGCCTACCCTGACTGAGTCAGGAAATGAGGGAGGTATGGTCAGACTTTAATCTGTCTGCCCACTCTTTCTGCACCAGGGTTCAAAAATGTTGTTTGGATACAGATTTTCAAAAACATCTCTCTCTCCTTTCCTGAATGATATAGTGAGAATTATTTTCCCCCTATTCCGAACCCTAAATACTCACTTCTTCGATTGGAGCACACCTCAGGTTGAATTATAATAACAATATGACATTTTGGCACTAGAGTCTCCCCCTCCTGTAAAGGCCCTTGAGAATGCCAAACAAGTCTTACCTTTCTTTACAATCCCGATAGGAATCTAATACCAGAGGCTTATACGTATTTGGCAATATTTATGAAAAGAAATGGAATGAAATGATCTGGTATGAATGGATTCATTAAATGAGGCTTGGTTGGGCATACCAGCTGTCTGCAAAGGTATGTAGCTATTCAGCAAGGGTTTATAGTATCTTTGATTCTTTAAAATGGTCTTGATATCAATATGTTTTTGATTTGGTAGTAAAGGGAGCAAAAGAAATGACAATGTGCAGAAAAATCACTGTGAACCTACACACTCCCTAGAATGACTGAGACGAGCTAGGACGACAATGTCAGGTGATTGGGAGGATCTGGAGCAACCAGAACTCACACCCCTTGCTGGAGAGAGTGTAAGATGCTAAGACCTCTGGGGAAGACTGACAACCTTCAATGTGCATTTCCCTAGTGACCCGGCAGCTCTGCTTTGTTTATCCATTTAGGTCTGCATAGAGACTTGTGAAAAAATGTGTAGACCAGCTTTCCTTATAGCAGCCAAACATGGGAAAGTGACCCGAGGCCTATCAACAGAAAATGGATAAACTAACTGCAGTGGATTCATACAATGGAATATCACTCAGCAAAAAAAGGGGATAAACTCCAGACAATGAAACAACATAGAAGAATCTCAACAATATGCTGAGTAAAAGAATCATGCAAAAGTACATTCTGTGCAATTCCATTTACATGAAATTTTCAAATATGCAAAGCTAACCTACAATGATAGGAGTCAGATCAGCGGTTGGTTCTGGGTGGGGAATTGACTGCAGAATGGCACAGGGACCTTCTGTGGTGATGGAAACATTCTGAGTCCCGGGGCTGGGGGTGAGTGAGGTTACCCAGGATATGTGTTGTCAAGACTGAGTCAACAGCACGCTAGCTCGTCTGTGGCTGGATGCACATGGCACCTCAATCCCAGGGCGCCATTTGAGGTTCTTTGTTTCTCAGTCTCAAATCAAGAGAAACCTAGATGTTTAGGGCAGAAGGAGGGCCAGGGAAGTCATAAGGTCTCACCTATTGTGTAGATGGAGAAACTGAGTCACCAAAAGGAGAGTGACGTGATGGAGATTATATAGGCTTACTGGCTGAAGCAGGACTAGAATTCAAGTTTTTTAATATTTAGGAGGTTTTGAAGTCCCACCAGTGACCACTTTGGTGGCAATGCTGAGAACTACTCCAACCCTAAGCTACCTTGGCTTTCCTATTGTCGGTGAATTGGCCTCTGGATGGAGATCAGAACAGAGAGCCCCTTTATCCACCCACCTGCTCGCTCTTCTGAAGGGATTCTTCAGTTACTTCCTCAAGGGGGATGGTTTCCTGAGCTTTACTCCATGAGGACCAGTGCAGAGCTGGCTGGCTAAAACCAAGTACAGTTAATTATCCCTGGATTTAAGAGCTCTGGTCTTGAAGTCATCCTTGGGCCACTGGAGAGATGTGATAAGGAGACTCAGCAGCTCTAAAAAGTGGTGAAGGAAACCCTAGTGGCCAGAAATCAAGGACCAGATTCAGGAGAAGTCCAACTTGCTGCAGAGACTCGGGGAGATCATCAAGTCAGGCAGGAAACAGTGAGGAGCCAACAGCGCTGGGCAGCCTCTCTGTTCCAGTCTGCCTTACCTGGCATTTTCTCATGATGTTCATCCCTGCTGCCACTTTGCTCTTCATTTCAAACAGACGTCACCTGGATACCCTAAAAACATCAGGAGAGGAATATCCAGGAAGTTGGTGTTTCCAGCTTACCACATCTAAATAAGTCAGGGAATGGCTACTGGCCACCTATGACATAACCCCTAAACAAAACCTATATTCATTCTTTTTTTTTTTCTTTTTTTGGTACCAGGGATTGAACTCAGGGGCACTCGACCACTGAGCCACATCCCCAGCCCTATTTTGTGTTTTATGTAGAGACAGGGTCTCATTGAGTTGCTTAGTGCCTCACCATTGCTGAAGCTGGCTTTGAACTCGCGATTCTCCAGTCTCAGCCTCCCATAATGGAAAACCTATATTCTTGATCATAAATTATCAAATGTGAATGTGTTTCCTAGGACTCCAGCTCATTGTGCACCAATTAGAGGGGCCACAATTAGCTGCTGGCTGAGTTTATTCCTCAGCTCCTCTACCGTGTTCAGTAGGTAGACTCCTCAATAGGCACCGGCCCCCATCTCCACTAAGGACATCTGGATGCCCAACCCGGAACCCTCCCTCCTGGAGAGCAAAGCTGCAGTCAGCTATGCAGGGCTCTTCATAAGCTCTGAGGGGCTATAATGCCAGGCACATACTAGATTTTTTTAAAAATCTTATTGTATGGGTAAAGAATGAGTAAACATTTACATTTTGGCATCTGTATTGTTACATCTCAATATATTCTGGGGAAGGAACTAACTTGAGTTTTGGGGACCAGTCAGTCTAAATTTAAGGGCATGACCTGCCATGCTACACAGGGAGGTAGCACACAACTTCTCTGAGCCTTGGTTTGCTCATTGTCCGTATGGGAAAATAATAATACGTAACTTAAAGCAGGCGCTTTTACCCTGGAGTTCATGGGTCTTTAAGGAACCTTTAAAGTTGAATGTAATTTTTGGTACATATGAACTTTTATGAGGGAAATAGTTTCAGATTCCATCAGATTCTTTAACTAGGTCAGTAACTTCTTTAAAAAAAAAGAAAGAAACCGCGGTAGTCTTGTTCTTAGCCTTTCTATGAAGATGGAGATAAGGGACACAAAGCAGCGGATGAGCGAGAAGCCATTGTGTCTGTGGTGCAATTGCCCAGGGTGGGAAGCTTTCTGAGCCATGTAGCAGATCGTTCTGGCTCTTATGAGTCTGCAACCTTCAAAATGTGCCCTTGAGTGGCTACTAGGTCCTCAGGCAGATCCCTTCCTCCCCTACCCCAGTTTCTTGTCTGTAACAGAAAGAAGCTGCACTTGGGATTTGCCTGAACCCTGGAGATGCTAACATCCCGACTACGAGCTCTCCCTTGGAGGGTAAGGACAGAGGACCCACCAAGGAGCTCTGCTCTGTTGAGCTGTCTTCTGCATTGCCCAGCAGGCTAAGGAATGTGGCCTCTGCTCTGCACCTCCTGGAGAGCCTGAGATGGTGGCTGGAAGTCGGTTTGGGTGCCAAGAAAAGGAGTCTTGGAGTAGCGTGGGAGACTTCTCAGGATGACAAGGAGCAGAGCATACCGGGGCTTGGGTTTCTCCACTGGAGAAAGGAACTGGGGTCCAAAGCCAGCGTTTGGGGGGGAGCAGAACAACACAAGGGACAGAATGCAGCTGGGGGCGCCTCTTTTCTGCTTTCTCCCAATCGCTCAATCAGCTGAAAAAGGAAACCAAGATGAGCACTCAGCAATGGGAGGAGAAACCACTGATGTGGAGACTGAGGCAGCAAAGAGCCTCCCCAGTGCCCTTCCTCCTAAGTGCTCTCCAAGTTTTCTCTTCCAGAAGTCTGTCTCCTGTAGACCTCTGCCTGGGGGCACACATTCCACCATTTCCTGGTGGCTCGGACGAGGAGCGGGCAGTCAGCAGCTCCCTGCCCTGCCCCACCCAGCAACGTGAAGGCCCCCTGTGAGCAGAGGGGAGCAACCCAGGACCATTCCGGCAAGTTCTGTGAGGGAATGGGGGAAGTGCGTACAAAACCTTTTGGTCCTAGTTAGTTCTGATGTACAGACAGCCCTGTGAGGACTCCCTGAGGACAGGGCCACCCGTGAGGCGGCCCCAGCCAAATACGCACCTGGTTCCGCCCCTGATCTTTCACTGTTCCTCCAAAGACATGGCTCCCATGACCTGCTGAAAGCTCATGGAAGGCACATGCATCCTTTCACCCTGGCTTTAAACTCTGGCTCTACCACTAACCAGCTCTGGGAGCTTGATGGCACAATCTTACCAACTCTTAATTTCCCCATTTATAAAATGGGAGAATAGCTGGGCGCGGTGGCGCAAGCTGTAATCCCAGCACTTAGGGAGGCTGAGGCAGGAGGATCGCGAGTTCAAAGCCAGCCTCAGCAACGGCGAGGTGCTAAGCAACTCAGTGAGACCCTGTCTCTACATAAAACACAAAATAGGGCTGGGGATGTGGCTCAGTGGTCGAGTGCCCCTGAGTTCAATCCCCAGTACCAAAAAAAAAAAAGAGAGAATAGCAGTATCAACCTTACAGGGCTGTGGGTGGATCAAGTAAGTTCATGTGCAGAAGTGCCTAAAGTGTGCCTGCCAGCCTCTAACCAAGGTCAACTACTGTATCAACCATCTACTGATGCCTAAAAAATTACCCCCAAACATTCTGGCTTCAAATAGTAACTTCCATGATCTCCCAGTTTCTTAGGAATCCAAAAAGGCTTAGCTGGGGCCTCTGGTTCAGGTTCTCACTTGGCTTCAGTCAAGGTGTCAGTGAGGGCAGACATCATCTCAAGACTCACCTGGGACAGAGCCACTTCCTGAGTCACTCACCTGACTGCTGGCAGGACTCAGCACCTGTGGCTGCTGGACTGGGGTTCCAGGTCCTCACTAGCTGGTCATGTTCCTTACCACAGGGGCCCCTCCTTAGGGCAGCTCACACCAGGGCCCAACTGTCCTCGTTAGAGCAAGAGAGAGAACAAGAGAGGGTGTCTTGGAAGTCAGTCTTTGTTATTTCATCGGGGACACCATCACTGTGGCTATATTCTGTTCATTAGAAGCCAGGCACTAGGCCCAGCCTGCGCCCAAGGGGAGAGAATTACACAGAGGCCATGAATACCATGGTGCGAAGACCCCCAGGAGAGCCTTAGAAAGCTGTGTGTCTCATTTGCCGTGAGGACTATCTCGAATAGTCCTATGTAGAGGAGGAAGCACAAAGTGAGTTCTCAATAAACTGCCATGGTTACTTCTGTGTTCTTATCACCCCTCAACAGATTATTAGAACACTGGGCAAATATGTCTTGGGTGTTGTCCATTTATGTAACTGCATACCCCAAATTCAAGGTGCTCAGTGTGCAGTCCCCACTAGCTCCTTACCAAGCCCCATCCCCTCCTTGTCCTTAGACAGGGGTGGTGCTGCATGTGGACAAGATGTGTGGATGACAGCTAAAGTTTCAGAGTCTAGTTGGGCACGGTGGCACATGCCTGTAATCCCAGCACTTTGGGAGGCTGAGACAGAAGGATCGCGAGTTCAAAGCCAGCCTCAGCAATGGCGAGGTGCTAAGCAACTTGGTGAGACACTGTCTCTATATAAAACACAAAATAGGGCTGGGGATGTGGCTCAGTGGTCGAATACCCCTGAGTTCAATCCTTAGTACCAAAAAATAAAAGTAAAAATAAGAATAAAAAAAATCTCAGGGTCCACGGAGTCTAGCAGGCTGGAAGGATAGCAAAATCTCACTGAACAAGATGTGGAAACGAGATATAAAACAGTCTACTTTGATTCGTAAGAGGAAAAAGAAAATATCCAAAGAGAGTAGGGAGAAGAAAGACTACACAGATGCATTTGTGCCAAAGAAGCCAGGGACGTCCTGCTCAGCAGAATGGAGGGCAGAAAGTAAAGGTGGTGGCCGGCTAGTGAGGAGCTTTGCTGGTCGGGGACACGCTAACAGAACCAGACATTTCACAGAGACAGAGGTGAGACTCCCATCTCACTCTCAATGGGCAGCCCAGCCCTGCCCAACAGAACAGCTCATGGTAGGGACGGAGTCAGAAGGGAACATAGAGATGGATTCCAAAATGTGGGAGCTTCCTACCTGTAGTGGGTTAAAAGCCCTCATCCTTACTGGCAAGCATCAAATATGAGAGACGAGAAATCCCTCCCCTGGCTGTGCCAGCTGGAGGGGTGCTGGCCTCCTCCAACAGCCTGGCCCTCAGTTGTCTGTGAACTCTCGTCTTGCAGATGAGTAGCAGAGAGTCCTGCTAACGTCTTTCCTTGAGCTAAAGCAGGTTCCGTAATCTGCCAACACAGCTGGTTTTCTGGACACCAGATCCCTCTGGGGAGGCCGGAGTGGTGGGGAGATCTTTGACATCCAAATGGTCGTGAATGGAGTAGGCTCTGGAGGGAGGCACCCCACCGCAGAGAGCTGCTGGGCCTCCCCACCTGCTGGTGTGGCTGCCTGACGCCCAGCCAGCCAGGCTGGGCAGCTCCCTGGGAAGGGGTGTTGGTGTGGACCCCAAAGGTGTCTTGGATGGTGCCCCACTCTTAGGCACAGGCTGTTGGTCTACTGGGCTCTGGATTCCATGGCCACGGGGCACAGCTCTTGCTTCTGGTGGTTGCTTTGTCCTTCCTGCTAGACAAGAAGGTTCCCTGGCATCAAGGGTAAAAGCCCCCTGGCTCTGGAAAGCCTTTTCAAACCCAGCACTCGCCCCCACCACGGGCATGAGCTAGAAGCTCTGAAGCCTCCTGTGAGGCTGCCTCCTCTTGTGGTGGGTCTCACTCTTCACGTTGAATGACAGCTATTTACATGAGCATCTCATTTATTGTTCTTTTATTTTCTCCTTCCAAGCTCCTTCCTTTCTCATTTTGATTTTTTTCTCCCCAAGCATCTGCTCCTCTTCAATTCTTAAATTGACTTGTTCAATCATCTACTTATTTCTTCAAGAGAATTAATTGAGCACATACTCAGCCCCTGTCCTAACTGGACTCAAAATGTAATTGGTGAGGCAGGTTTTAGAGTCATGCTTTATAGTAAACAAAGGAAAAGAAATATTAAGTACTTTATCAAGTGCTGTGGGAGAGAGGCACATAACGTGCTGAGATTACAGAGTCCTGGGATATGACGAGCAGATCAGAGAAAGCTCCCCAAGGAGAGGAGAAGAGCAAGTGGGAAGCAACTGGGCATGGAGGGGAGAGGTGTGCGTTCCAGGCAAAGGCATGTTCAAAGGTCCTGCAGTAAGAGAAAACATGGTCTCTGCCAGAGCAAAAGAGCATTGGCACAGCAGAGCAGAGAGAACGAGGGGGGAACGGAATGAGACGGGGCTGGAGGGGGAGGAACAGGCGAGTGGTTAATTGAAAGGATGACTGATGGGTCACTGAGTCAGCCGGGGACAATAGTTCCTTCTTTCTCAACAGGAACAATAAAAGCACATTGGTTGAAAACTTAAAGAATGTAGCACCAATTTTCTCTCCAGGACTAGCTCCTCTGGGATAAGCCATGAATCAGACCTCCTTTCTGGGCCTCCATGTCCTCATCGGCCATGGTGGCAGTGGAGCGGTGGCCAGAGCAGTGAGGTGCCATCTTCATTTCATCGCTGTGGATCCTGCTGACCCGCTTTCCTGTCAGTCCTGCAGATGGTATTTAGGTTTCTATCAGGTTTCACAAAAGCAGAAGCCTCCTGAGGCCACGCTGGCCCCATAACTGTGTCAAGCCAGCCCGGCGTCAGGCAGCCACCTAGACAATGCTGTGCCAGGTCCCCTTCCAGGACCCAGTGGTCTGCAAGCTGCCTGCAGGGCACGGGCACGGGCACTGTGACGTGTCGACGAAGCCGTCACCTGAGAACCAGTTTCTTCAAAAATAAAAGAAGGTGAGATTAAAAGTGGAAAGCACAGATCTTGAGAATGGAAGGGTCTGCGGCGCGGGCATCTCGGGCAGAGCGACCTTGGTCCCCGCCTCTTCCCAGATGCCCTTCCAGACGCGGGGCTGGTCCTCACCATTCTGTGTGTTCTGCCTTTTGCTTCCAGAGCCCGTTTTCTGTCCCTTTGGCCATTCACCAGACAATGAGCAGAGTTCCCTTTTGAGTGCGAGCCCTGTGCAGAGAGCCTTCGCGAGGACTCAGGCTGGGTCTCGCCCTCCAGCAGTTTGCAGTCAGCGAGGGAAAGAGGCAGAGCTCCGCTGGGATGAGGCATGGTCTGCAAATGTCCCACGGAGACGCTTCATGTTCTCATCAGCCAGCAAATGCAGACCCCGTGCCTCCCTGTGCCAGGCACTATTTTGGATTCTTCTAAACCAGACCATCAAAAATCCCGCCCTTATAGAAGCTTATATTTTAGTGGAAGGGAGGGGACAAAAAACTAAACAAATATAAAAATTATATAGAGCATTAGATGGTAACATAGCCAAAAGTCCAGCAGAGAAGGAAGACGGGAAGAGCCGGACAGAGAGTAGATTGTGAACTTAAAATAAGATGGTCAGGGTAGGTCTTACTGAGACCGTGACCTTGGAACTGACCAATGAAGATGCTCAGGAACCTGCAGGGAAGTGTGTTTCTGTCGTAGGGAACAGAAGGTGCGGAGACTCTCAGTGGGAGCACTGGTGAGTGGGGTCAAGCCCTCAGCTGCCCAGCTGTCCACTGACTCCACCCATCTGCGGATTAAAGAGGAATCTCAGAGTGTCTTGGCTGTCTCCTGAGCCCCTGCCTAAGTGCATGTAGCCCTAAGTCCTGCACCATGAACCAGTACATTCCTATGGTGGACAGAACAGCCATCCCCAAAGAGATTCGTGTGCCAGCCCTGGAACCTGTGAATACGTTGCCAGACACGCCAGAGGGCGTGTGGTAAGGATCTTTACAGGGAGATCATCCTGGATTATCCGGGTGGGTCTGATGAGATCACAGAGGTGCTATCAGAGGGAGGCCGGAGGGTCAGAGTCAGAAGAGGGGGTACAAAGAAGCACAAGTCAGCGTCAGTCATGTGACGAGCCTCAGAACTAGGAGGGCTCCAGAAGGTGGGGACGGAGAGCACTTGACCTACCCCTGAGCCTCCAGAACCAAGCAGCCCTGCCCTCAGGGGCCTCTTGAGCTTCTGGTCACCAGAAATCTAAGATAATAATCTATGTTGTTTTAAGCTGCTAAATTTGTAATGATTTGTTATAATAGCAAAAAAAAAAATTAAATATTTCCCAATTTATTTTACTTAGTAAAAGTGTGCATAGCACTTATTTGGCTCTGCACCCCTTTGCAGATATCAGTCACTATTTAATCCTCATAAAAATGAAACAAGGCAGAAATTATGTCTTACACATGAGATGATTCAAACACAGAGAGTTTAAGTAATCTGCTTAAGGTCACACAGCTCTAACTGGCATGGCCAGAATTTGAAATCAGGTTGTCTGGCTCCAAAGACAATATGTTTCTGCTATAATTGATTTATTTACATCAAGATTTGTGAGGTTAATAAGATCCCTGCCTTTCTCCAGCCTGGATAGTCTTATCTGCTCTTTGAAATTCTCTCCCCAAATGGACCCCTGCCATGCACTGGTCTCCAGAAATGATCTGGTGTCTTGTTTGCAGGGCGTTTGTTTTCATTAAAAAAACTGAGCATCACTACATCAATATTGAAACTAATGCTGGGTCTCCAGATCTGAGGGAAAATGTAGAGAGATAATTTTTTTTCTTTAATTTTATAATTTAACCCAATTCTTTTTATAAGGATATAATTCACATATCATAAAATTTACTTTTCTGGAATGTACAATCCAATGGCTTTTAGTCTATTCACAAGGTGGTGCAACGACCACTAATTTCAGAACATTTTCCTGACCCCTAAAGACACTCTATACCCATCAGCAGCCACTGCCCATGTCCCCTCCCAGTCCCTGCAATCTCCAGTCTCCTCCTCTGTGTCTGACATGGCGTTCATTCATTTCTCACGAACCTGCTGAGCATCAGGTGAGCGCTGGGTGCTAACAGTAGGGTCTCCAGAGCCACCTCCCTGTGGTAGTTTCATAACTGCTCCAAGTCCTTTTGGAATCAGGCAATAGAAGGATAAACACAAATGATCCTCCAATGATCAGGCAAACCGTGGCTTTCTGTGGCTGGTTTGTTCTCCCTGGTGCCGGGTCTTCCAGGCCTGTCCATGTCCTCTGGAATCGTAGCACTTCACTCCTGCCTGTAGCTGAACAATAATTCGTTATATCAGCACCACACAATGTGAGGGCCCATGGATGGGTTGATGGACGTCAGGTGGTTTCTACCGTTTGGCTCCTGTGGACACATGTGGCTCACCGCCGTAGCACACCTGCTTCCAGCTCTCCGTTACCTGGAGCCCCGCACAGAAGGCAGCTGCGTTCTCACCACCCAAGTCCACCATGGAGAGCCCACACCCCTTCAGAAGGTACCTGCGTCCACCAAGGAGCGATGGGTCCTTGTGGAAGGACTGTGTTCTTTCCTGAAGGGAAAGTGGGAGAAGATTTCCTAGCTGAAAAAGCAAAGGCTTCGTGAGGAAGGGTGCTCATTCTTGCAGAAGGAACGACCCCCCCCCAATCCCCCAACCCGCCCCCCATGCCAGATTCTGCGCTAACCTGCTATTTCTGGCTATTTTCAAGGCTAGACTCACAAAAATGCATTCTGCTACATTGATATAGGGCATGTGGTCTATACGGATTGCCTACACTGAACAATACACAGGTCCCTTTTAAATATAATATAATATGTAATTATTTATGAAAACTTTTTTTCAACATCCACTCTGAACAGAATTCCATAGGGCCTCTCGGGGTAGGTGGGGGAGAAGATAAGACTGTTCTGTCTCGAAGCGCCAGTCATCAAAGGTCTTGGATCCATGTTTGTGTCGATGACAAAAAGCTATTGAGAATATTGCAAATAATAATGATAAGGAAAGGCTGGCTTCAGAAGGTCATCCGAGCTCTTCCTAGCTCACGTCCACACCAACCCTGACTCCTGCATCCTCTCTAGAAGCACAAGCCCCAGGCCTTGATGCGATGCCCAGAGTCCCAGGGCTGTAACCTTACCTCCCCGCCTTGCCCAAGCACATCCCAGGGCCATGTCACCCATTAGCTTTACCAGGGACAGGAACACAATAACATCCATTTCACCCATTTCAAATAAATGCTGTTTTCTCTGCAGATACAGTGGCGGGGATCAGAGAGACAATGGCCTTTTCCTGCCTGATGACGCCAGTTAAAAATACTGCCTGCTCCTTTGGCTAACTCCAGTCTTAGCCCTGCACATTTAAAAATACCCCGCCAGTGGCTCTGCATTTGAACATGTATTTTGCATCTGATAATTATGATGCATTTAAAGGGCAAAATTAGAAAACACAAAATTAGGCTGGCAGGCCTAATTAGCCCATTCTTTTTTTAATGGGTGGAATTTGGGCAACCGTCTGCTCCAGGGGCACAAAGACCCCTGATGGGGAGAGTGGAAATTCACCAGCTCCTCCGTCAACTGGGTCGCTTGGCAAGTCGGATCTGGGGGATTCACTGTGCACCAAGAAATGCGAGATACCCAAAGCCAGAAGATCACACCCTCTTGTCCTCCAGGAGACGACTGGAACCTGATTACAAAGTAATCTATCAACAGATGATAGAGGCCGCGCACACGGCTTCCCAGAGGCCTGACGCAATCCCAGTGACGGCACAGGTTTATGTTCAGGGAGATGAGCACGGCGGCTGGATGCATTTGCCAGGATAATTATCACCTGGCTTGCCTGTGTCTGAAGAGCCAATTCCCCCACCTGTCCTGGTCCCACCAAACAGTTACTGAGATGCCCACCGTGGCTGTCCACTGTCCCCCAGGGCTGTCAGCTCTTTGTAAAGGGGCAGACTGAGCTGGCCAGGATGGGATGGGAGACTCCCAATCACCTTCCAGTTACCACATGGTGGATTCTCTGAAATCTGATCCGCGTCCCTGATAAAGCTATCTTGATGGCTGGCTGGGCTGAGCTCGTTGGTACCCTGACGGGTGGGTCCGTCCCCAGCACAGCATGCAAGAGGGGAGTATTCTCACCGGGCCCTCCGCAAGCTACGACAGGCCGCAGGAAGCCGAGCGAGGCCCAGTGATCCCAGGTATGAGTCATCCTGATGAATCAGACGTGTCCCTACTTTTTTTTTTGGGCTGTGGTTTCCATCATAACAGAGACTGTGTTGTTCTTTCTGCAGCCAGATCTCAAAGCCCTCTGCGTGCTGAGAAAGGAGGCCCTACTGTATCTACTGTGTCCACCAGACAGAACACAGTGGGCTGCCCCCACATCAGGCCACATGGAATGTTCTGGAACAATCCATGGGACAGCTGCAGAGACGCCTTTGGTTCCAGACTCTCTTAAGATCTGGGTGGTCTCTTGCAAGACCTCAATTTGTAGACTTGCTATAAAAATTCATTTATTTAAAGGAGGGCCATTCATTTGACCAGGAGCCACTGTGCCCTCAGGGCACATTGGCAATTTGGGGGCACATATCTGACAATCACAACAAAAATCATCTTTATAAAGTCCATTCTGTGTTTGGTGTTACCAAAAAATTCTTCGAGTCATTAACAATGGGTCAATCTTCGGGCATTAGTTGTGAACATTTCAAAACCTTTATTTTTTTACAAAAAAAAAAAAAAAGCGTATGACCTCAAATTCCACAGAGCAGAAGAAAGGGGCAGGGAGGCAAGTAGCCACATTCCCTTGCAGTCACTGTCAATGTCATGTTTTTTAACCAGGTTAACGTCTTTTTGACAATTTTTTGGCCATTTGCCTTCAGAGCTAAAACAAAAAAATAAATAAATAAATAAAAGGCTAGGTCGCTAGGAAAGGCCTAACGTATTTCAGTTTCTAAAACCTAGTAATTGGAATTTCCCCAGCTCAGAGCAGAATTGCTTTACCCAGAGGGCAACAAGATGACAAAAGGGTAGCCTTGGCTGGGGAAGGGGAGAGGGAGATACAGGAGCCACGCAGGTACCCCTCGTCCTCAGAAGGACGAGGAAAACCAGGAAGGCCTGAGCAGGAGCCTCCCACAGCCTGCAGGCTCCTTGCAGAGGGACCTTCCCTGCACAGGGAACAGGGCTTCCTTCTTCCTTGTGTCTGCAATAGAGCACTCTGTAAAGGAGAGCCAACAGCCCTGCACTGTGCAGGAGAAAGAAGAATCTAGCAAAATCCTACGTGGGGAGGGCCTGGGCAAGGCAGCACAGGTTGCACAACCAGGTTTTGATAATAAACCCTCCACCTGGGCACCGCTCTCAGGAGGGATGCGGCTGGGAGCAAGAAGGGGAGGTGAGGGTAGAGTTTGAAGGAGGGAGAGGATTGTCTGCGGACTTGACTGTTAAGTTGGCTTAGAAAGGGTTCCCTTTGCTCCTCCCTGCATAAGACAGTTGTCTGTTGCAGATGGATTACCACAAACTCCAGCAAGAGCCCTTAAGTGCTGTTTACACAGTGCACTAATTGCAGTAATGGAGCTCACCCCTGGCTGGCCCTCCGCTTCGGTCCAGTTTCCCTCGTGAGCTTGGTTAGCAGCCGTCTTGTTTGTGGATCTCTCACTCTGCCCCCAACAAGGAGCACAAGTGGGAAATACATTCATCTTATTGCTATGGATGCCGCCACCACTCACTGGACAGTGCTACTGGGGTTTTTGGACAATGGGGACGCCGTCCAAGTAGAATGGATCTGGCCAGGTTTAGGATGACCTTTTGTCAGTTTGTACCTGAGGCTTTCTATACCCAGCACTTGTCTGCAGCGATCCTGGGGGTCAAGGTCACCCTGTGGCACATCTTTCACTCACAGGGACTATGGCATTGGTGCCTCCCTTAAATCAGCAGCAGGAATAATAGTCCATGCAGTCCACAGCTTGATGAAATGCAACACTCAATGCATTCAGGTCAAGGTCAACCAGAAGCTTAGGGTGTGTGCACCATGAGTTGCTCATGGGTGCCTCTGATTCAGCAGCCTTCATCCTTTATGGTGCTTTTATCCCCGTGAGCCTCCATCCAGATCCTATTTTAACACAAGAACCAGTTTCTCCTAGTCTAAAACTTTGGCCCCTGTACCTGTTACCTAAATTGCTACTGTAGCCATTTATCTCAAAGTTAATGGCAAGATCAAAGTTAACAACACAGTTCTCCCTCCTACTTTCTGCAGGTCACAGTTCCCACATAGGTCTCATGGGGTTGAACTCAAGGTTTCGGCAGGACTGAGCTCCTGCTGTAGGCTCCAAAGGGACAGCACTCTCTTGACTTTTGCAGCCTCGGAGGCTGCCTACAGGCTTTGGCTCCTGGCCCCATCCTCCGTCTGCACAGCCACGATGGTGAATCTGGTCCCCCTGTGGCACATCACTCTGGCTTTCCTCTTCTGCCCCTCCCTTGCACCCTTAAGGATCCTCATGATTATATTGGTTTCACTGAGATCATCCAAAATAATTCCTCCCCCTTAAAAATCAGCTGATTAGGGCTGGGGTCATAGCTCAGTGGTAGAGTGCTTGCCTAGCATGTGTGAGGCACTGGGTTTGATTTTTAATACCACATATAAATAAATAAATTAAATAAAGGTCCATTAACAACTAAAAAATAATCTTAAAAAAATCAACTAATTGGCAACCTTGATTTCATCTTCAGCTTTCATCTCTGTTAGCTATGGGATCTCTAGGTTCCCAGGTACCAGAGGGTAGGCGGTGGACATCTTTGGGGGCCCTTACTCTGCTTCCTGCCCACCACAGTGCCCCCTCTGAAGGTAGTTCTTATCTCCTCATGCCAGTGATTATACAATCTTTCAGGTGACGCTCTTTGCATATAATCTGGGAACTTGGGATTTTGCTGCTGATAGTAAGCACACGTGTGGTCATGGGTGTAGATTTGCACATGTGCGTGCATACCATTAGTCCTTACCTCCTGGAGTGAAACAAAATGAGAACACAAGCTCCACAGAGGCAGTTTGGAGCTGTTTTTCAAGTGCTTAGAAGAGCACCTGGTTTCTTGCATACAGTCAACAAATATCTATATTTATTGAATCAATTAATCAATCTCAGGATAAGTACCAGTCTATAAACAATGTAACACTATCGAACACAGGTCCTGGAGCCAGATACAGGGTTGATTTATTGCCTGGCTACTGAACAATTATATGATGCTCTTAGTGAGCTGGTGTCCCCATCTCTAATGCAAGAATAAAGTGATCTCTTCAAAGGACTGCTCCAGAATGTGAGCATAATGTGAAGTGGTCATGCTCAGAAAGTAGAAGTCTGCTCTGTCTTCCTCACCCAGGACATGGTCCATCCAAGGAGACATCACAGATGTATGAATGCTCAAGCTGAACCTAAACAATGAGTAGATGTCAGAAAGATGGGGGAAGGGGACAGGCCCTCCAGGAGAGGAAACAGTATGTACAAAAGTCTAAGGGCAGGGAGACTTGGTACTTTCAGGGACCCATGACCACTTTTACAGAGGAGAGGTTGGGAGGGATATGCAAATGGGTAAGCCTCAGTGGGTTAGAATGCAGACTTGTCCATCATTCCTAATTTGATGCTGCTTCTAACTTGTTTAATAAGCTGGCACACACACAAGACACACACACAATGGTTTTCCAAAAAAATACACACGGGACCTGTACACCCATTGGCTATATATACAATAGCCTACTAGGCTGCATTTGGGGTCCATGATTCATATATGTACCCTCTCATAATCCAAGCACACACGTGGGTGTAGGCATCCAGAGGACATGCACCCAAAACAAGTGCAGTACTACCCACGTGACAAAAATGCATACACACACAGAAGGCATTCATGCAAGCATGTGTGGCAACACATTAGCCAAGCACACCTACAGTCACACAGCACACACTGAGGGTGATGAGGACAGTCCATGGGGACATGCAGGTTCCCACACTCATTAAATCCCTCCATGTTCCGACACATACTCATGCCAAATATGCACTCATACCACTTAAACAGACACAAAGTCCATGCACACGCACCCCCAGAACATACAGAGCAGACCATGCCGAGGTGCACACAGTGTCTGCACACACAGGCCTTCCAGCACGCGCACACGCACTCCCCATTTCTCTCTGGAACGTCTGGGTTCCCAGCAGGCAGTTGTTTGGCCCGAGGGGACTGTGATGACTCTCCAGACACAGCACGCAGAGCAGCTTGGAGACCTGTTTTAGATGACACAGTTCGCATCTACCTCCTGGCCCTGGGTAAGGGTGGGCAGGAGAGGGGCACCTTGGCTTTTGCGGAGCACCCAGCTCCTGCCTCCCCATCAAGCCAACCCCCCACAAAGTCTCCTCAGCCTGTGACAGCTGGATGTCATCCAAAAGCATTGTTAGGTCTTTTGCAAGAGTTCCCCATGTAAGACTCACTGCCTACCCCAACCCTCCCTTCCAGACAGAGCTGGCGGGGAGCCAGGGCAGAGCTGAGCGCTCGGCAGCTCCCAGCACTGGGAGGCCCTCATCAGCCGCCCTCCCCGGGGCCCTGTTTGGGTGGTGAGCCCAGCCAGAGTGCTGCAGAGAGCAGCCCCACACATCTGCCCAGCCTATCTGGGGCTAGTCATGCGCGGCTTCCTCTTGTGCCTGGGCTCATCTAGAAATTGGGTTCCAATGAGCTGGAACCTTGTGCTTTCTCCTGGAGTTCTGACAAGTTGCTGTTTCCTGGAGGCAGCCACGATGGAGCCATGACCTCCATGTGGGTGAAGGAGTGGGAGGCGTAGCACACGCCCACCACGTTGTCCCAGCTCATTGTCCTGCTCCGGGCAGCCATAAACAAGGTCACGCCTCATCCTGGGGACATGGCCTCCTCCTTGGACACCATTCCACACTCTGGATCACAGTGAGCCCCAACAGATGCAGCCGAAGCCCCTGGTCTTTGTTAGAGAAAGAGAAAAATGGTGATTTCAGTGAGGCAGGCTAGCAGAGGGCTGCTAATAACGTAACTCAGATGGGATCCCCGGCCCCACTCTTAGGAGATTTTGTTGAAATTAGCCAGAATCCTGATTCCATGCTCTTGTGAGAATCCAGCATCATCCCAGAACGGCTGGGAATCCCCCCAACACGTATTTCCTCTCGTGGCTCCTGGCTTCTGAGTGAACAAGGAACCTGTGTGTGGCTTCAATACCACCCCATCATCATTTCTTAAAGGGATTTCCACACTAAACCCACTTGTCTGAAACATTTTGAGTTTAGCAGCTTTTCTGAAAGGTTCTTGACCACAGCAAGGGGTATACCAAAGGGGCCTGCGGCAGGTATCCAGCCAGCCAGCCAGCACGCCCATCTTCCTCTTCCTTCCCTCTCAGGAGTGACACAAAAGTCCATCCCCCACTCCATCAGCCAGCTCACATTCAGGCCCCGGGAAGACCGGTTCCTATCACCTCTCTCCCAAAAGAATTGTTTGAATGTTCTCTCTCAGGAGTGGGTGACTGCTCATGAGAGATTCTCCTGACAGCTGCCAAGAAAATAAAATACATCCAAAAGCTGAATGTTCACCAGAGAAAATCCTGGGACCAAGGTGAAGAGACTTTACAACAGTAAACTCAGTCTTAAGGTGACCCCCAACTGCTTCCCAGCTGAAGGAGGAGAGGACGTGAGGGTTCACCCTCTCCAGAGTCTGGTGAGACAGCTAAAGCCAGACTCAGAAGCCTGCAGCCCAGACGGGCCCCCGGGATGTTTCTCTTCAGCAGGGCCCAACATCTTTGTTACATGCTGTCAACAGGGGCCTGAGCTCCAGCATCCACCCCCGCCCGAGTCATGGTGGTTTCTGCCAGCCAAGAGGGGCAAAGAAGGGCAGGCACAGGTTACGGGCCTCCTCGGGAGGGTTGACTGGGGGCCATTCATACGCAGGAGAGTTCCCCTTCAACAGAGTCTGTTTGTTCCCCCAAGAGCCTGGGGACTCTGTGCCAGGACAGAATGACTCACTGGCTCCCAGGCCTCGCTTGGCCCCCAGAGAGACACTCAGCCGTGGCCCTTCTCCCCAGCAGCAGCTGGAGCCACCCTCGGCTCCAAGCCAATGTGGAGTCTACATAGAGAGCATGGAAAGGCAACTTGGAGAAGGTTCCACTTGTGAGCCTTCAGGCCTCCACCCAAGAGCAGGATTCCCATATCCATGTGTGCGGACTCCCTTCAAGATTTCAGATGTCATCTATCTAAACACGAGTCTGATCCCATCCAGCAGCTTGTTCCTCCAGAAATCTCTGAAAATAATGGCCAACTTTGCAGTCAGAAGCATGGAGCCTCGTGCTGGGTGGTTTGAACAACTTCCTTCCATTGTGTTACAGGTTTCCAGCAAAGCTTCCTCTTTGAAGGAAATGTGTTTCTTCAGATCAGTGAAGATCAGTCATTCGCACCAGTGGCACATGGTCATCAATGAAAAACCGAATAAAAGGCAACCAGCTGTCCTGATGGAGCTTCAGATGCATGCTCTGTGCGGGTGAGATTAGACTTCCTACTGGCTTCACAGGACTGTTGTGATGATTAAATAAGTGGATGATAATTACTGAGTCAGTCCACACAATGTTTGCAGGACCTCGAAGGCATCATCAGATGCCTTCTTTCTCTTTCTCTCCATCACTGGGCTTCAGAGGCACAGGCAGCTTGTACTCATCCTGGAAAAAAAACCCAGCCTAGAGAAGCCAAGTGGCCGGGCTTCACACAGCTAATAAAACTCACATTATGCAGCAAATTAATAGGACAATAAGATAACAAAGGTGAACACTCTTAGCGACTTAGAAAGGCAAAAATGTTTTAGTGGTTTATAAGTGCTTCAGAAAGCTCATGTATTAATTGGCCATGGGTAGGCTAATTATAAAGCTAGTTTTATCTATTCAATAAAAAATAATTTCCATGGATTTTCCACTCTATCAGCCCCCCCAGCAAATTATTTCCTGAAATGGAACATTATAAGCCTGCAGGTAGTCTTGATTGATTGTTCTCATGTTTCCTCCCAGTAGTAAACGTCACTTATTCATTCAACAATATCTATGTTCAGCTCTTCCTTTGGGCCATGCACTTTGTTGGGGCTGGGAATAAAATTGATAAGCAGAAGACACATGGAGGGTGCACACCTGGGCAAGATTTATCAGCCTCAGATAGCGGTAATATTTGGGGTCGAACCTGTCTTGTGGGAGGTCCTAACCTGTGCTCACATGATGTTTAGCAGCATCCCTTGCCTCTGCCTTGCATGCCAGCAACACCCACCAAGGAATGACCACCAAAACGTGTTTGGAAGTACCAAATGCCCCAGCAGGCAGCACCACCTCATTTGAGGGCCACTGCTGTGGAGAAGGAGAAAGCCATTCATCAAATCCTGGTAGTTGTCAGCACAGGGAAGTTGGAGGAACAACCCTAAGCCCACCTTTCAGAGCAGAAGTAATACCTAAGTAGAGACACAGGCTCTGGCAGGACTGGTCAGGAAGGTTTGTAGGTCATGGGTGATGAGCTTTGGAAAGCTAGTGCAGGCAGAAAGAACAGGGCAACCCAAGACATGCAGACCAGTGTGGTCTTGACCTGGGGTCTATGTTGCTCCTTATTCATATCCGTGGTCTGGATAGAGACTACAGCAGCATCGTGCAGACAGCAGTTGACGCGATGCAGGCAGAAACTGGACAAGCTGGAAGCAGGGGTCAAAGTTATGTTGCATAAAGGAGAACAAACGCAGACTCTTGTGTCACTGTCCAAACTAGACCCAGTCATTAAGACTGAGAGTTCAGCCCTAACTGCCTGAATGGCAGAAGATTTTGGAAGTCTGTGGGTACAAACTTGTGCATCTCATATGCATTTGTGCATGACAAAGCCCTAAGGAGCTCGTTCAAGTGCGGATTCCGGTCCTACTCCCAGAGTTTGTGATTCAGAGGTCTTGGGCAGAACCAGAGAATATGCATTTCTTTCTTTTTTTTTTTTCTCAAAAATTGCCTTTTAATACATGCTATCAAACATAACAGAAAAAAACAAATTTTCAGAAGCTGTACACACTGTTCACTGAAAACATTTGTTGAGGCAAATAGAAAAAATTGTTACAATCATAATTTTTCTAACTTTGCACAAAATTATAAGCAGATTAAATTCTTCATATTAAACACCTTTATATGCACTTTCAATGAACAGTATATATATATATATATATAT
>PVHX01014683.1:0-49442 GCA_004024805.1 Geosciurus inauris | reverse complement strand
CCATACTTCCTTAACAAGACTCCTATAGCACAAGAAGTAAAATCAAGAATCAACAAATGGGATGGATTCAAACTAAAAAGCTTCTTCTCAGCAAAAGAAATAATCAATGAAGTGAACAGAGAGCCGACATCCTGGGAACAAATCTTTGCCACACACACATCTGATAGAGCACTAATCCCCAGGATATATAAAGAACTCAAAAAACTTAACACCAAAAAAACTAACAACCCAATCAATAAATGGGCCAAAGAGCTGAACACAAACTTCACAGAAGAAGAGATACAATCCATCAACAGACATATGAAAAAATGTTCAACATCTTTAGCAATCAGAGAAATGCAAATCAAAACTACCCTAAGATTCCATCTCACGCCAGTCAGAATGGCAATTATCAAGAATACAAACTTCAATAAGTGTTGGCAAGGTTGTGGGGAAAAAGGCACGCTCTTACATTGCTGGTGGAACTGCAAATTGGTACAACCAATCTGGAAAGCAGTATGGAGATTCCTTAGAAAACTTGGAATGGAACCACCATTTGACCCAGCTATCCCACTTCTAGGTCTATACCCAAAAGACTTAAAAACAGCATACTACAATGACGCAGCCACTTCAATGTTTATAGCAGCTCAATTCACAATAGCTAAACTGTGGAACCAACCTAGATGCCCTTCGATAGATGACTGGATAAAGAAACTGTGGTATATATACACAATGGAATATTACTCAGCAATAAGAATAAAATTATGGCATTTGCAGGTAAATGGATGGAGTTGGAGAATATCATGCTAACTGAAGTAAGCCAATCTCAGAAAACCAAATGCCGAATGTACTCGTTGATAAGTGGATGATGATCCATAATGTGGGGAAGGACATGGGAACAATGGTGGATCTCTGTTCACAGGGGTGTAAGGGGGGAGGGGGCATGGGGACAGCAAGGGTGGTGGAATATGATGGACATCATAGCCCTAACTCTATGTACGACTGCATATATGTTGTGATTCTATACAACTTACAACTAGAGAATTGATATGTTATCCTCTATCTATGTACAATGAATTATTTACACTGTTAACATGTAAGCCTAAAGAAAAAAAAAATGCTTACTAATGTAAGCCAATCCTAAAAAACAAAGGCCAAATGTTTTCTCTGATATGTGGAAGCTGATCCATAATGGGGGCAGGGGAGGCATGGGAAGAATGGAGGGACTTTGATTGGTCAAAGGCGAGGGAGAGGAGGAGTGGGGGAATGGGGTCAGGAAAATGGTGGAATGAGATGAACATCATTACCCTAGTTACATGTATGACTGCACATATGATGCGGCTCTGCATCATGTACAGAGAAATGAAAAGTTGTGCTCCATTTGTGTACAATGAATCAAATGCATTCTGCTGTCATATGTACCTAATTAGAATAATTAAAAAATGCTTACTAATGTATTAAACTTTCCCCTTAATGAACCTTCTGTCCAAACTGTTATCAGCCTCTGACACTTACCATACTCTTATTTTTAATTGTACCAAGAAAGAGCAAGTCAAATTTTGTCATAAATATCTATATAACTTTCATCAGAACAAAAGAATACTGGTCAAATTTACATGGTAAATGTGGCTTATTGATAATGTCCATGCTTTTAACAGAGTCACAATCCCTGCTTGAAATTGGTAGCCACATTTGAATTTGGTATAATCTGGGGAAAAACTGTGCTTGTTGGTCCCCTTACAGTGGGATATATTACTGTGAAAGTTTTTGTACAAACGATCCCCCCCCCAGTTTTTGCTATAATTATTACTTGGTAGAATTAAAAAAATAAGGTGACTGTTTGCAATAACCTTATCTTTCATTTCCATTTTAATCTTGGAACTTGAATGCTTACTTTCTCAGCAATGCAGAAAACACCTTAGACATTTAATTAATTGATTGATTTTTAAGTTTTTAGATTGTTATTTTATTTTAGTTTTTTGGTGTTGGTGATTGAACACAGGGCTTCACACATAATAAGTACACACTGTACTAGTGAATCATACCCCCAGCTCAGATGTGTTTTTTTTTTTAAATTTTTTTAGTTGTAGATGGACACAATGTCTTTATTTTATTGCTTTGTATGTGGTGCTGAGGATTGAACCCAGGGCCTCATGGCATGTGAGGCAAGCGCTCTACTACTGGGCTACAATCCCAGCCCCTCAGATGTGTTATTTTAAATATAGAAATAGCAAAGCCAGTATTAAACATGTTTAAATACACTAAAATCAAGAAATTTTTCTTTTTTAAAGTTAAGTTATTCCCCCTTTACTATTGTACACATGGCCTATTCATATTCACTTTTAAACATTTGGAGTATTTATAGTTTTATGTTGGCTTTTTTAAAAAAATTCATTGCTTTGGTTAAGGACATGTCAGGAAGTCCTTTTTTGGGAGGATGTAGTTGTCATTAGATTTTGAGGCAAAAATAAATAAGAGAAACTAATATATTAATCTAGATAAATATTCCAATATTGGAATATTTCTCTGCATAAGAGTTAAAAACTGTATGTGAAAGAACCATCCTGCAGAAAAGCCAAGAAAGTGAAGAAAATATTTGCACCAGAAAAAGGAGTATGTCCTTAATATGAAAAATTACTCATAAATTAATAAGAGAAAGAAGATTACTTCTGAAGTATTACCTGATTCTTCAGACATTTTTTTTTTTGTCTCAGGTACAATGAAAAAAGTTTTTTTCTTTTGAGTTGATGGTGGTGCTGGCAGTTGAACCCAGGGCCTTGCACATGCTGGGCAAGCAATCTATTACTGAGCTACACTCCAGCCCCTCTTGAACAATTTTGATCTTTAAATTTCTGTGAGAGATTTTCTTATAATTAATTGGCTCTCAACATTGACACCTGGGGACTTTTAAAGAAATGTTGATGCACCAGGTGAGGTGGTGCATACCTGTCATCCCAGCGGCTCAGGAGGCTGAGGTAGGAGGATCACAAGTTCAAAGCCAGCTTCAGCAAGCAAGGCCCTAAGCAACTTAGGAAGACTGTCTCAGAATAAAATATAAAAAGGGCTGGGGATGTGGCTCGGTGGTTAAGCGCTCCTGGGTTCCATCCCTGGTACAAAAAAAAAAAAAAAAAAAAGACTGGTGCATTGGTCCTATCCCCAAGATTCTGATTTAGTTTGTATAGAGTATGGCTTGAGCATAGAAATCTTAAAAACTCCTCAGGTTATTACAATGTACAGTCTAGATTGACAGCTGCTATCTTTAATTTCTGTTTTAACTGACTCTCCTCTCTGCACCTGTATATTCAATTAAAGTGAAATCTCCACATCTGGGTTTTAATGAAACTGTTTATGAATATTTGCTAATAATTCTGGGTGTTGAATTTTAAACTGGACATTTATATTAGCATGTTCTGCTCACATGGATTAGGATAGATTCTAGAATACAGAAAGCACTGATGGTTAGGCTAAAGAATATGAAGTTTATTTGGTAGAAATTGAGGAGCCTGTGAAGCTATTTCAGTAGCAGTATGAAATGTACAAAATTATAGATTAGTGGAGGGGTACTGATTTGAATGAATTTTGTGATTAGGGAGAGACGAGGATTCTAGTTAGCAGAAAACTTGTTTTACTGTGTGTGAAGAAAAGATCTGAGCTAGGAGAGGCAAAAATTCTGGAACAAAACAGGTTGACTCTGTGTTGACTGATAAAGGGCAAGAAAGATGTGAGGGTGCTTGCTGGGTTTTGAAGATAATTGTTGGAGTGGTGGTCATACTACTGCTGTGTGAAATCATTGGTGTGCTTAAGATTCTAGGTAGTAAGTTAGGTGACGGGGGAACACTGCTAAGGACCATGTTTAGCAGAAAACACTTCCCAGTACTGGAAGACTGTTGAAGCACTTTAAATTAATAGTGCATGTTTTTCTGGCCTTGGTTTTTGCTCTGTAGGTGAATGAGGTAAGTAATTTAATCTGAGTCATAATTTTATTATTTTTGAAATGAGTCCGTGAAGTGGGGGCTGGATTGAATGATTTCTAACATGTTTTAAACTTCCTACAACTTTGAAGTTCATTTCTTTATTTGCTACCATTGCTTCCAACTCTTCCCCGCTTTTGTAACAGCTTTATTGAGATGTGATCCATATGCCATATTGTTTACTCATTTAAGGTGACATGAAATAACATACTAATTTTAAGTGGAGAATTCTGTGGTGTAGGTACCTTCAAAATGTTAGGCCACCATTACCATAATCAATTCTAGAAAATTCTCATCACCCTTTGTGTTCAGATGTGATTGCAGAAATGGTATGCCTTAAGGCTGTCTTGTGCTCTAAATAGAGGAAGACATTAGGATTAAACTTTGAATTTAGGTTTACCTCTTTACCACCTACCTAGGAGAGCCACCAGGTCATGACTTCCAATTCTAATTGATACCCTGCTATGCTGGCCCAGTAGGTGGCAGTGTGGGAACACCAGGTAGGAAAAGTGACCCAGGACTTCACCTTTATTTTTAGAAGCAGGCTGTACAGTTACATCTTCTTGTAGTAGTAGGTGTAGATGTTGTCCCTGCATCCACAGAAAACTATAGATCGAAAGTTTCCTACTTGGAGAGTTTGCTAATGCAGAATACTCTTTACCAGTTGACTGTATTTCCCACCCATCTAAACCAATCTTTAAATGCCTGTCTAGTTTCTATCATTTGTTAAGTAAAGTAACCCCTTTATCATTGTTGTTACTCTTGCTTTATCTGGGAATCAGCTGCTTAGAACTCAAGCTATTTTTTTCACTTACTTTTTTGACTAAGTACTCCCTTGGGTCTCTTTCTACCCTTTCCATTGCCTCCCAGATATGAGCAATGGGCATTCTCTTAAGATTGTGATTTTTGGGGCTGGGGTTATGGTACAGTGGTAGTGTGCTTGGCTAGCACACGTGAGGCACTGGGTTCGATCCTCAGTACCACATAAAAATAAGAAAATAAAGATATTCTGTCCACCTACAACTAAAAAATAAATATTAAAAAAAAAGATAGTGATTTTCAACTTTTTCTGTAGATTGGAATCTCCTGGGGGAGCTTTTAACAATCCTGATACCAAGGCTGTACTTTTTTTTTGTACCAAGGATTGAACCCAGGGGTGCTTAACCACTAAGCCATATCCCTAGCTCTTTTTGTTTTATTTTGAGACAAGGTCTTACTAAGCTGCTTAGGGCCTTGCTAAGTTACTGAGGCTGGCTTTGAACTTGGAATCCTCCTGTCTCAGCCTCCCAAGTTGCTGGGATTACAGGTGTGTATGTGCCACTGTGCCCAGACCCAAGGCTACACTTAAGACTAATTACATTAGTATTGTTGGAGATGGGACCCAGGCATCATAATTTTTAAATTTCTAATTGTTCACTATTTTTGACTTTCCTTATCTTTTATTAAGTCTGTAAAAAAATAACTAATTTAATTTGATTCACTCCAAGTTCATAATATTTCACTCAGATGCTACCCATTCTCCCATGTGGCATATGAGTCTCAACTTCACTTTTCTCTTTTTAAATTGCTTATTTCCAGTTCTTTTCAGTCTTATTTGGAAATGTCAAGTATATCTCTTTCCTCTATTTTCACTGCCACTGTCCTAATACAGGGTCTTATTTTGATCAGTCCCCTGTAGCTAGATATCACCATGAGCACACTGGAAGCTGAACAAAGTTGGGTTTGTTACCTCACTGCAATTAGAGAACCTATACACCGTGGGGACTTTTGGGATGCCTCTGAGGCTGTCAGAATGGATTCATTATAGGATTTAGCTTGTACTGGGTGATACTGGGAGGATTCAAGGAAGAAGCATTTTGCTCTGGATTGGTTGTTGTCAAGAAATGAGGGTGTGTATAACTAATTAGAACAAATTAAAAAAAAAAAAATAGAAGGGAGACCAGTAGAATAGAAGAAGGGGATCAGGGGGAAAGAAGGGAGGGAAAGGGGAGGTACTGGGGAATGAAATTGATGCAATTATACTGTTTCATTGTGTGCATGTATGAATATATTATAACAAATCCTGCTGTTATGTATAATTATAATGCACCAATAAGGGGGGAAAAAGAAGTAGGGGTGATTCTACAACTGGGTATTTTTAAAAATTCTTTTCAGCACTTGGGATTGAACCCAGGGGGTGCTCCACCACTGAGCTACATGCCCATTCCTTTTTTTTTTTTTTTTAAATTTTAGTTGTTGATTGACCTTTATTTATTCATTTATTTATATGCGGTGCTGAGGATCGAACCCAGTGCCTCCCACATGCGAGGCAAGCACTCTACCACTGAGCCACAATCCCAGCCCCCCATTCCCTTTTTATTTTTAGACAGGGTCTTGCTAAGTTTCTGAGAGTCTGGCTGAGTTGCCCAGGCAGACTTTGAACTTGTGATTTCTCTGCTTCAGCCTCCTGAGTACCTGGAATTAAGTTGTGCATCACTGCACCTGGTTCTGACTGGGTATCATAATAAATCTTATCTAGTTGGTAAGAGGATCAAAATGAGGCTAAATTGTGATTGGTAAAGAAATAGCAGTCACTTATATTAGCTTGGATGGGGGATGTTTGATCATTTTTGTTTCTTGGACAATATTCATACTTTGTGTTCATATGTGATTATGGAATGGTCTTGTTTTTGTCTTGATCCATCAGGTCACACATTGGCCTTGTCTGATGTCAGTGTTCTGGTAAATTGTTTACACTCATCAGAGGGACACATGGCTTGCCTGTGAGGGCATGGCCATCTTGTAGCAGCACCTTCCTACTTGATAATATTAGGCCAGTTCTTGGATGTCAGGGGCAGTTCATTTGTCTCCTCTCCCCTCCCCTCCCCTCCTCCCCTCTCATTCTCTCTCCTTCCTCCCCCTCTCCCTCTCCTTCTCTTTCCCTCCCTCCTTCCTTCTCTCTCTCTCCCCATCCCTCCTCATCCCTCCTTCCCTCCCTCCCTTTCTTTCTTGGGATTAAACCCAGGGTGCTCTACCATCAGACCACATCCCCAGCTCAGTTTAATAGTATGTTTAAAGTCTCTACTACTTTTTATTTTTTTTAAATTTTTTTTAGTTGTTGATGGATCTATTTATTTTAGTTATTTATATTCGGTGCTGAGAATTGAACCCAGTGCCTCATGCATGCTAGGCAAGTGCTCTACCACTGAGCTACAGCCCCAGTCCCTCTACTATTTTTTATGAGCTTAGCTTGGACTTTTTCTTACTATGATTCATTTCCTTTTGTCTTAACCTTTTCACCAAATTTCTTGAACTTGACTTTTTCTGTATCACATATTTATAGTAAAATCTTTCTTTGGTTAGTTCCAGTCAAGATATTCAAGTCAGGGGGCTGGGGTTGTGGCTCAGCGGTAGAGCGCTTGCCTGGCATGCGTGAGGCACTGAGTTCGATCCTCAGCACCGCATATAAATAAATAAAATAAAATGTATCGTGTCCACCTACAACTAAAAAAAACTTAAAAAATTAAAAAAAGATATTCAAGTCAAGTTGGCAGATGATTCTAGAAATCTGTTTTTAAATGCCCAGACTTATTTTGAATGAAATTATCCATGTAATAACTACCTTAATGACTGATTTATCTGCCACAGATCAAATAAATGGGTTTAATTGTAATTTGGAGCCTAGCTTTTAATGAGCAGAATTTCATGAGCAAGGCATTTGTGGAAGATAGGTTTATTGGAAGGTCTGTGATTCATTTGACCACTATAACTTGGAAATGCTAAAAGACAGGTGGAGCCAAAGCTAGTAACTGAGTTTTTTTTCCTTGTGTGTTGGGTCATATTGTATTATTTTCCTTTGATAAACAAACTATTTGATTGTCCTATTTCTTTAGACTGGGGCTTCCCCTTGCATGTACTTACAGCATTATATCTTTTAATTCACTCATCACATTGCATTTCTTTTAAGTCAGTATACAGTCAGTATTATTAAGCACTGTGTTTTCCTTAATTTTAATTTTTTGAAGCAGGATCTTGCTATGTTGATCAGGCTGGTCTTGAACTCCTAGGCTCAGCCTCCCAAGTAGGCTCCCAAGGAGGCCTGCACTACCACACCTGGCTCTACATTGCATTTGAGTTAATAATTATTCATTTGAATGAATGATTATTAAATAGTTTTTTTGGTTCTCTGGAAGCTCTGGGTATAGAAACTGTCTCTTGCTACCAATATGTACCCATTCAGATGTTCTTCCTTATGTAAATTCTTCAGTATGATTCTAGGCCATTTTCCTTTTGTTACATGTAGATAATTTTATTTATTTTGTTATTTTGGAGGTACTCTGTCTTCCTTGTAGGTCCAGGGGCCCACCTTTTGAACAGTGATGTACCTCTTTAAATCCTTCCCCCTTCTTCCATCCTTCCTTCCCTCTCTCCTTCTGAAGATTGAATGTTAGCCCCTCTTCTTTTTGAAAATATCATAGTTTAGAGAACTGCATCATTGCTTTGTTTCTAATACTTGGATCATTGATGAGAATGAGTATGATGAACAGATTGTGGATTACTTCTTTTTTTTTAGATGACAGTTTTTTTTTTTTTTTTGCAGGGGTTGATTTTTGCTGAGCACATATTCTACCACTGACCTACACTCCTAGCCCCGAGATCATTTCTAAAATGGTATTATTTATTTACTTGTCTGCAGGTATAGTGGCAAGTGTCACTGTACTTGGAGCAAGACAACTTAGGTTAGAGTCCTGCTTCCATTTGCCAGATTTTGACCTTAAGCAAAGTCACTTAATCTCTTTGATTTTCATTTTCCTCATCTACAAAATGGGAGTAATAATTCCTACCTATACCAGAAGATTGTTGTGGAGATCAAATTACATAATATACCAAAGCATTAAAGTAAATGCAGTATATATAGTAATCATCATGCTCATCCCTGGAATAGTTTTTAGAAGTGAAAGATCAATAAATTCAAGAGTTGAAATTGGGTTTTGGACTTTCTCTTTTTGAAGTTAGTGTAGATACTTAGGTTAGTATCATTTACAATGTCTGTTGGGTAATAAATCAGCTATTGTCCACTTTAGAGGGGCTGTGAATACTTACATCATATTCACTAAGAAGCTCTGTTGTCAGATTCTGGGTCAGGTTTTGGTTATGCCATTTACTAATTGTATCAGCCTGATGAATTAATAGCTAAACTTCACTTTGTGCCTTCATTGGTAAAATGGGGTTAATAATAATGAAAACACCTATGCTATAATGTTGGTTAAAAAATAAATGAGATAGTCTGTGATAAAGTGTTTAGCATCCAGCATAAATCTTGGGACTTATATGACTGATAACTAAGCAGCAATGATAATTGTAGTCAGTAAAAGAATGATGAATGGAATACTAGCTATGTATTAGAGATGGTGCCAAGGGCATTAATGTGTATTATCTCATTTAATCTTGCAAAAGCTTGTGAGGTTTTTATAGGTATTATACTTACTTTATAGATGAGGAAACTGAAGTTGAGAGAGGTTATAACTTGCCCATAATATGTAGCTAACTACACCTGAATTTAGAGCCCATGATCTTTTTTTTTTTAATGTTTATTTTTTTAGTTGTAGGTGACAGAATATCTTTATTTTTGATTTTTTTTTAATGTGGTGCTGAGGATCGAACCCAGTGCCTTATGCGTGCTAGGCGAGCACGCTACCACTGCGCCATAATCCCAGCCCCCCATGATCTTTATTGTTAATTAAATTTTTGTTTCTGTTGAAAACTTGTCAGATATCAACAGTAACTGTGTACTATAAAGTTGATAATGAAATAATGTCTTTCTTAAGAGATTAAAAAATGTACAGGCAAGATTTAATCTATGAATAAACCCTACCTGGTAATGTGTCGCTAGTCCAATAATTTAGATATTTATGTTGAAGTTATGTGCTTTTGTTTTTTCTTCAGTATCTTTAAAAAATTCTTATGACTGGCATTTGTTAAAATTCTGAAAAATTATAATGTGGATTTATTAAAATATGAGTCATTATTTGGAATTAATCACAGAATTACTTGGATTTCATTGTATAGAATGCACTTTCCTTTTACTAAAAAGGCCCCAAACTGTACAATGGATGAGAGGGAAGAGAGAGAGAAAGAGGTACTGATTACTATGTTTTTTGTGAATGCTCATTTTTGGTAATTTTTTCCCTGTGCTGTTCCATCTCAGTTTTTCTGTGCTCTTGTAAGAAAGCTGGTGCAAGCACCAGAATTGTATCAGAGAACGTAACTACATAATTGCACAGCTCCCGCTTCTTTTAGAAACTTCTTAAGCCTTTAGGTGAGCAGCAGAGAAAACTAAGTACTGTTCTTCCAAAGAAGTTCTTTAGCTTTATTTTTAGAGAAAGAAGTTCTCTAGAAGAAATCTTCATATTTGCATACAATAGTGCTTTGGGTAAATGTGTATTTAAGGGGAAGAATAACTTTTGGGGGCTCAGTTTTTTTGTTTTTTTGTTTTTGGTACTGGACATTGAACTCAGGGGCACTCAAGCACTGAGCCACATCCCCACCCTCATTTTGTGTTTTATGTAGAGACAGGGTCTCACTGAGTTGCTTAGTGCCTCACTGTTGCTGAGGCTGGCTTTGAACTAGCGATTCTTCTGTCTCAGCCTCCCTAAGTGCTGGGATTACAGGCTTGCACCACTGCACCCAGCTGGGGGCTCAGATTTTGATGTTAGCATTGAAACATATTTTCATTCTGTGAATGATAATTTGAGATAAACTGATACTCTGGTGTCTTAATGGTTGTTCTTTTCATTGCCATTTTAGTATGACTCATTATGTAATGCTCTTTAATGTTTTGCTTGAATTAATATGAATGCTTTATAAGAAATCCAGGTTTTAGGGACTTATCAACAGCTTAACTCTCAGCGTTCAAGCTCATCAACTGAGGTATACATATCATCAAGGGGGAAATCCTCCTTTGATTATTTTAACTTTGGTAACTTTAAAAGGAACATTAAAAAAAAGTCATCTGGGCACAGTAAAAAATTAGTTTTGTTGCTGTGAACAGTAAATCCTTTCTAAGTCTGTAACTGAGTTTTGTTTAGGTTCAAGAGAGGGACAGTGGGATTAACCTGGTGGTACAGGGCCATATGCTCCAAGTCAGAACAAAGCTAAAATTTGGGTTAACTAGTTTCATCCTTTTGGGAAATATGTTTGTAATTCTAGACTCTTGGAAATGTTAGAGGTTCCCAGGCCAATTCTTGTCTGTGGTGCAGTGTTTTCCTCCCTCTACTCCTGACTGGTGGTTTTCCAGGATTTTATTTGACATTTCTCCTACTGAGAAATTTATGGCTTTGATTTCCTTGTATCTGAAATTGGAGCAATTCTTGTTTGTTGCTGTACCCTAAGTTACTATGTTTATAAAATGTGTAGAACTTGTTACCTTATTTTATTGGCCCAGATTATATGTCTATTAATTCATGAGGTGACCCCTCCCCCCCTTTTTTTTTTTTTTAAAAAGAATCATACTGAAATTGGGTAGCTGTTTGTATTACTGTTTTCTATTGCTATAATGAAAAACCTGAGACTGGGTTTTTTGGGGGGGGATGGAGAGGGGTACCGGGGATTGAACTCAGGGGCACTCGACCACTGAGCCACATCCTCAGCCCTGTTTTGTATTTTATTTAGAGACAAGGTCTCAGTTGCTTAGCACCTTGCTTTTGCTGAGGCTGGCTTTGAACTTGTGATCCTCCTGCCTCAGGCTCCTGAGACACTGGGATTACAGGCATGTGCCACCTTGCCCAGCGAGACCGGTTATTTTATGAATAAAAGAGGAAAATTTCTTTAGCTTAGTTGTGGAGGCTGAAAGTCCATGATTGGGTTGCCTTATCTATTTGGTCTCTGGTCAGGGACCCCTTGGTGGGTCACATAATGGCAGATAGCATCATAGTTTGAGTATATGCAAGAGAGAGAGGTCAGATGGTGAGACAAGAAACCAGAGATTGGGGAGGACTAGGTTTACTCTTTTTTTTTTTTTAAATATTTATTTATTTATTTATTTTTAGTTGTAGGTGGACAGAATATCTTTATTTTATTTTTATGTGGTGCTGAGGATCGAACCCAGTGTTTCACGCGTGCTACGCGAGCACGCTACCACTGCGCCATAACCCCAGCCCCTAGGTTTACTCTTTTTTATATATATATATATATATATTTTTTTTTTTTTTTTTTAGTTGTTGATGGATCTTTATTTTATTCATTTATTGTTTGTATGTGGTGCTGAGGATCGAACCCAGTGCTTCACGCATGCTAGGCAAGCGCTCTACCACTGAGCTACAGCCCCAGCCCCCTAGGTTTACTCTTTAATAACAGCCCTCTTGAGAGAATTAGCCAAGGGTTCCAAGAGAACTACCTTAGTTCATTCCAAGAGGAGTGTCCTCATTGACCTTTAATAGGCCCCACCTTTTAAATGTTCTGCTACTCTTAATATTTTTATGTTGAAGACCACCCTTCCAACATATGAACCTTTTTGTGACATACTCAACAGGTGCAGGCATCTCTGAGTGAGAGTTATGAATAGCCCATCATGACTACTGATTTGAGGTGAAGGAAGGGGCTTGTACCGGCATTGATCTGGAACAGGAAAGGGATGAGTGACTTTCATCAGCCATTGTAGTTGTGAAAAAAATATCTGGAGGATAAAATACAAGTTTGTACCATGTAGATTCTTATTTATGTGATGTATGTAGATACATGATGAGTCAGTTTATGGAGTGGTAAGAAGTACCTGCCCAGTATGCGTCTGTAGCACTGAGAATTGTGTCAGTGAGGAGGGCTGCTGTGGCATTAAGTAAGATGCCCTTGGGTGGCAGCATTAGTATAAAGATTATAGGTTCTGGGTTGACTTAGTATTTCATGGCAAACTAAAGATCACTTTGATGATACAAGTTATATAATTTAAAATAATCTGTATTAGGGTTCTCCAGAGAGAAAGAGAACCAATTGTGTGTGTGTGTGTGTGTGTGTGTGTGTGTGTGTGTGTGTGTGTTGAGATTTATCATGAGGAATTGCCTCACATGATTATGGAAGCTTGGAAAATCCCATGACCTGCTGTTTACAAGCTGTAGACCCCAGTGTGTGGATGGTGAAAGTTTCTGTCCAAGAGCAAAAGAAGGCTGATGTCTCTTAAGTCAAGTAGTCAGGCACTGAGAGAAAATTCAGTTTTCTTCTATGCTTTTGTTCTATTTGGATCCTCACTGGGTTGCATGATGCCCACTTACATTAAAAGGGCAATTGTTTTTCCTTAGCCTACCAGTTCTAATGCTTATGTCTTCTAGAAACCCTTTCATAGATATGTTGAGTTGAAGGTATTTGGGCAGCTTTATTACACCCATCATCTGTGTGTAGCAATCTTTTCCTGATTATTTTAAAAATTGAGATCTAAAAAGATCTTTTTTGGGGGAAAAAAAGTTAGCTGATTACATTGAAATTTGCTTTTATTTTATCAGAATATCCCAAAATAACAGTGTGAAGGAGGGCAGGAGATTGATTACCGTCTGAATGTTCCTTGATGGTAAAATGTATTTTTGCTGTGCAGTGCCATTTTGTAAGAGAGCTAATGTGAGAGCCACAGTTGTAACAGAGAACATAGTTATGCCCTTTCCCCTTTTTCTTAGAGTATACAGATTTTTGAAACATTTTTATATAGTAAAAACAATGCTGATAGTTGTTGAAGCTGATTAATGAGTACACAAGGATGCTTTATACTTCTTTGTAAGCTTTAATGTTTTAGTGTGGAAAATGTTCCACGAAACTTTTAAATGTGTGTGTGTGAGAAAATCTCACATGGAGTCTCAGGAGCTAGACTTGTAACTGACTGTTACTAAAAATAAGAGGAAAGGGGACTTGGGTTGTAGTTCAGTGTAGATGGCTTGCCTGGCATGTGTCAGTATATGTCAATAAAGTTGTTATGAAAACTAAATTAAAAAATAATAAGAGAAAGAGGCTTAGATGTAATGATACTTAAAAATATACATGCTCAAGGATCCCAGGGGAATAATTTATACAGTATTTGACATTAATTAACTTTTAAGTTTTTATTGTGAGTCTTTTACCTCCTGGCCACCTTTTTAGGTACTGATGATATAGCAGGGAACAAAATGAATAAAAATATCTCTGCATTGTTGTTAGTTGGTTGATTGGGGTTTATTTTGCACTGGAGATTTAACCCAGAGGCAGTTTACCACTGAGCTACATCCCCAGCCCTTTTTATTTTATTTTATTTTTGAGACAGCATCTTGCTAAATTCTTAGGGCCTCGCTAAGGTGCTTGGGGCCTTGCTAAGTTGCTGAGGCTTGCCTTGAACTGCCTATACTCTTGCCTCAGCCTCCTGAGCTGCTGGGATTACACATGTCCACCACCAGGCCCAATTCTGCCTTGTTCTTGACACATTCAAGCACATTACGTGCATTTTTAAAAAAAAATCTTTATTTATTTATTTTTTAGTTTTAGGTGGACAGAATATCTTTGTTTTTATGTGGTGCTGAGGATCGAACACAGTGCCTCATGCGTGCTAGGCAAGCACGCTACCACTGCGCCACAATCCCAGCCCACATTATGTGCATTTTTACACCTATTCTCAATGACTAACACAGTGCCAGATGGCAAGATATACTGTTGAGAAGTGTTAAGTGAACTTTATAAGTGCTATTTTTATCCCCTTTGAGTTGAGGTGACTGAGGCTTAAAGTGGTTACTAGACCAAGATTACACAGCTATCAGTGACAAAGCTGGCTTTTGAACCAGTCTTTCTGCCTGCAAGCCCATGGTCCTGCACTGTCTGGGAAAGAGGGCAGGTGTGCACATACAAGCAGTTGAGTTTCTAGCACCATATTCTAGTAGGTTTTCAACAGACACTAGAGTAAAACAACAGGAGGACCTTAAAAGCCAGTCTTCTCAGTCACCTTTGTTCTTGGGATACATATGTATTTCTTAGGTTACCCGAGACTGGCTTTATGGTGTTTTCCTTGGTAGTTGATGTTTAATAATTGGTTGTCTTATTGTAATATCAATATTGTAGGTGCAGATGATTTTTGTGCCTCATTTTTAAAGATCCATTCTGAGTATGTGGGGAATACTTATTCCAGTTAAGCAATCAGTAACTCCATGTAAGAAAGGAGAAATCCTGGGCTTTGGAGTCAGAGCTGAACTCAGATTGTTAACTTTCCCAGTTACTATGTGACTTTCAATAAGTTATACAAGTTTCATCAGCTTGCATTTTCTCTTTTATAAATGATTCTGTAATATATATATATAGCAATAGTAATAGCTATGCAGTGGAGTGTTTACATGTGCAAACAAAAGTTTATGGCCCAGAAAGTTTAGGTGAACCTGCCCATAGGTCACACAGTCACTAAGGGCAATTGTAAACTCAGATGTAAATCTAGGTCTGTGTAATTACAAAGCCTATACCTACTTTCTGGTAGGTATGCCATAAATAATAGTTTTCTTTTAACTTTTCCTTAAGTAGTTTCTCTAGATTTCAGAAAGGGGTATTAGCATACAGTTATGTTAACAGTTAATTTACCAGTTTTGGTACCTGTTAGAGAATCTATTATAATTAATTTAGTATTATTAGTAAGGCTAAAATTGAATTTTAAAACATAATATGTTCTTTGATTACATCTATTCAGATATCAGATAGGGAGGAAAAACAATGCATAAACAAAGAAAACTATTCTCTCATTCTTTCTCTCTTTCATTTTTAGGACATCCTTTAAATATCATATTTCATTAATTATTGCATCTCTACCACCTTTTCCCCCAACCAACTACCACCACTCAGATTATGAATTCCAAGAGACTGGAGTTTTTGTCTGATTTACCAACAGACACTTACCTCCTCAATGTTTAGGTTGTAGCCCAGCACATAAAAAGTGAAAACATTTTGAATAAATGCTTCCCATATTATTATTTTTTAAAAATTTTTTAAAAATATTTTTTTAGTTGCCAATGGATCTTTATTTTATTTATTTATATGTGGTGCTGAGAATCGAACCCAGTGTCTTACACATGCAAGGCAAGTGCTCTACCACTGAGCCACAACCCCAGCCGCCCATATTATTAATAAAGAGTAGCCCCCTGAAAAAAAAAACCCCAAAACCAAAAAAACAAAACTTTACAGATTAAGGCCTAAAGTTTCAATTCTGTGAAAATTTTAATGAAATCGACACAGGTGCATTAAAATGGGTCAGAAATCATCATCTAGAGCTTATATATTAATTAACATTGTATTAATAATTATATCATTATTATTGTAGCATGTATTATATACTATAAGTTTTCATATGTGTTCCACATCTGGGATGATGGGACAAAATGGATTAAAGGGACTGTGCAAGAAAATTTTTAGAAATTACTTGAACTTGAGAAAGAGATTTTTTTTAAAAAAAATGGTGTCATTTTAAAAGTACCTTTGTTTGTTTATTTATATGTGGTGCTGGGGATTGAACCCAGTGCCTCATGAATCCTAGGCAAGCCACACTGAGCCACAACCCCAGCCTAAGAAAGAGATTTTAAATGAGACTTAAGGATATTAGGAATTAACCATATTTTAATGTTGGTTTAGGTTCAAACAAACAAATCAGTTTCGCTTCACGTCAGAGATGCCTAAATCTAAGGGCCTAAATCATGTTGTTTTTAATAGAGAAGCAAGACTAGTTGGAACAATTTCTTTTTGTAATCCTTCCTTTAAAAAGTTGCTGAGCTTGAATGTTGCAGAGACAGGCTGTCTTGTACAGCTTTTTGTGCATATTTGAAAATTGACTAGTCAAGAGTTTTGTGTCTTACTAGTGTGTTTGTTTTTACATGTAATGTTCGGTCATATGCCAAGTTGAAAATCTTATCTGGAAAATACCCAAAAGTAAACCCACATTATTTTCTTCTGTATATTTACATAGGGAGGCTTCTACCCCTAGAGTAGAAGGGACATTGCATAAATGAAATGTATTTTTACTGGGTATTGAACTTCATTGTACATTGAAGCTCTTAATATAGGCTAAATACAGCACCTTGGTTCAGTACTTGAAGATACAAATGCATTTTTGCTCAAGTTACTATGTCAGTTAAAAATTAGCCCTTTCTTAGTGCTTAGTTGGGTAGTATAGCAAAGTGGTTAAGAATCTTGTGGTCTGTGGAACAGCAACATCAGTGTAACTGGATGCATTTTGGAAATGTAAATTCTCAGAGTAACTTAATTAGAGCCTACATTCTAACAATATTTGTGGGTGATTTGTGTGCATGTTGAAGTCTGAGAAACACCACCCAAATCTGAGCAGCAAAGCCAGAATACCTAAGTGTAAATCCTGTTAGAAAGTGACACTAGGGGCTGGGATTGTAGCTCAGTGGTAGAGCGCTTGCCTTGCATGCGTGAGGCCCTGGGTTCGATCCTCAGCACCACATACAAAGCAATAAAATAAAGACATTGTGTCCATCTACAACTAAAAAAAAAAAAAATTAAAAAAAAAAAGGAAGAACATTTAAAAAAAAAAAAAGAAAGTGACACTAACTTTGTGACATGGAACAAGATATTTTACCTCCTGCATCTCAGTTTTCTTATCTGTTAGATAGGATACTAATGATACCTATGCAGTGCTTAGAGGAGTGTATTTCATAGGGAGTAATCCATTAGAATTAGGAAGATATTTAAAAAATAGGAAGTACACTGTATAGAGTAGATTTATAATTATAGAATAAATGTCTGTATTTATTAGAGTGAACTGTACTATTTGTTGTTAAAGCTAAGAAAATAGCTTTAGAATTATATACTAGCATTATCTTTCTGGATTACATTTCTGTATTACCTGTTATGGAATGACAAAGGGAAATCTGGATAACTTTGACCTTTGTTTTGAGTGTAAATAAAGCCAATTTAAGCTATTGTTTCAAAGTAAACACTTTCAGTGAACTATAAATCATTGCAATGTTGTAGATGAGGATTTTACCATTTTTGTCAAAAGTATCAAAGGCAGTATCTTCATCTAACAGAATACATGAGACCAGTTTCATTAGTTCACTTACAGTTCTAGCGCTCAGTCTCAGATCCTTTCCCATCCTGCTGCTTGACTGAACTACAGCAACTTCTTGGAAAGGGGGTGGGAGGAGAAGAAAAGAGGAAGCAGGAGAATGACCTGCAGATAACTACCCCATCTGACTCCTTTCTTATTATCTATGGGAGAAAGCTTGCCCACTTAAAAGTTTAGGTGAGGGCTGAGGTTGTGGCTCAGTGGTAGAGCACTTGCCTAGCATGTGTGAGGTACTGGGTTCAATTCTCAGCACCACATATAAATAAATAAATAAAATAAAGGACCATCGACAACTTAAAAACAATTTTTAAAAAAAGTTTAGGCAAAAGCAGAAAACACTTATGTAGAATTAAAATATTTTGTATTATATTCTAAGTGTATTATTTAGGTGTTAATTGTGATCAAGCATATATAGGATTAGGTTAGAGATAAATCTTTGGTAGCTTTCAGTAGTTATAAGGTATAGTGAAATTGAATAGCCCTATAGGTTTCTTTGTTTTGACGATCAGAATTTTAGCTTTATAAGTGAAAAAGCCCTTGAAAAACATGGCTTCCACAGAATTAGGCAACAGAAGCAAAGTTACTTAGTCTCATGGGAATGCTGAATACTTTTATAAAGCTATACTTAGAGTGTATTGCTTAAGTTTCATGTGTTGATCTCTAGTAGGGTAACATTGAAAGGTGGTGGGACCTTGAAGAGGTGGGAACTAATGGGAATTTAGTAGGTCTTGGGGATAGTTCCTGGGGGACCCTGAGTTAGTTAGCTTGAGAGTGACGTGTGGATCCAACCTGACATGATCACAGCCCTCTTGCCTGCCATGTGACCTTGGCACACATTTCAAATCCTGTAGGATAAACAGAGTTATTAAGATAGCTGAGCATTTCATGCTAGGCATTAACACCTAAACTGCCTCTTAAAGGACACTTGACATGTTAATAGTTTTTGAGAAAGCCCAGGTACATTCATGTTGGCCAGCAAGTAACCTTTGTCTAGCTTAGCATATAAACTCTTTCCTCTAGCCTCAGGGTGTGGGAATCTTCCTGTCTTCTTGCTGCCTAAGATAAACCTCTGCTACAAGTCCCTAGCACATTGCATTTTGTGAAGTCCTAAATTTGCCTCTTTATTAGTTCATCTCTTTTTTTATTATGTCAGTACTTTTTGCCTTTGGCAATTGATTCCTGCACATCAGGTTTTCCCGAAACAAGCCAGCTGTTAAAAGAGTGAGCCTGATCCCTGAATCCCCTCTCTGGCTTCCTGTCTTACCATATGATCTCTCCTTCTTGCCTGTGCTCCTGCCATAATGCCATCTGTCATGATGTGAAGCAGTCAGGGGGACCCTCCCTAGAGGTGGTGCTGTTTGGGCTTTCAGATTCCCAGACTATGAGCTGAATAAACTTCTTTTCTTTATAAATTATTCTAGCTCAAGTATTTTATTGTAGCAACAGAATATGGACTAATAGAATAGACATCCACAGCCCTTTCCCTGAGAGACCTCTTTAAAATTCATGTCATGGGGGAGTTACCCACCCAAAAAAATTCTGAAGGTATTAAGCCATGTGTATTTAGCTTCTCCCAAACTCAGCAATCTGATGAGTCATAAATGGCTTTTTAGATTACTAGTGTATAGTGTCTGTGTTATGGGAGGGAGGCAATTTTAGTATATAAAAAGCATTTTTCAAAATTACAAGATGTATTAGAAAGTCAGTAATATTCCTAGCTAGAAGCAACTCAACTTGTGAAACCGTGTTTTTAGAAAAATGGTTCTGAAATAAGCCTAGAGCAGTAATTTACAAAGCTAGTCATAAAAGAGTCTTTTTTTTCTCAAACAGTACCCATCAGAAAAACTAATAAGGAACCAAGGCATATTTCCTAGTTTTTTTAAAAAAATATAAAACCAAAATAAAAAATAAGTCAGATTTATTCTAAATATATTCTAAATATATCCCAAACTCCAAAAGTACTATTTATCCTTAAGGTATAAAGCCAGTTAATTTAGTTCAGTACTTGTTTTCCTTATTGCCACAACAGAAAGCATGTGTAAAAAAAGTATACCAAAAAACTAAGATAAATACTAAATAAAGGAATGAAAAAGATTAGAGAAGACCAATTGATGAAAAATGTATGGTGTTTTAACAGTCAAGCTGTAAAAAGCATGGAAAGTCTTTAAATGGAATTGTTTAATTCTCTACATTGAAACAATCATTAAGTTCTGCTAGTTGTCCTTCAAACATAGCCTGAATACAGTCCTATTTTCACTGCAGCCAGCCTCATTTAAGCTGACATATGTGCACATGCACATCTGCATATACATGTGTGTATGGATGTGTTTTTATGAGAAGAAATGGACCAACAAAACCACATACACTATATTTGGATTTTGGATAAATAAACATAGAACATTGTAGTCTCTTCTTTTCCAAACTTTAGGATTTCTCTAAGAGTAGAAAACAGCATTAAAACACAAAGGGGTAGATAAGTCATCCAAGAAGAGTAAGCTCACTGTGTGTAGGATTCTGTGTTAGCTTTATTGAGTGTAAAGAAATATTTTTTTTTAGATCAGAAATGTCATCTACATGTCATGCCACTCTATTTTCCTGAGCAAACTTGACTAATCTATGGTATTTTTTCTCCATAGTGCCTGGAATTGGCTTCAGGATCTTTGTTGATACCTTTTTCTTTCTAGCAGGTCATTATCAGCTGATCACTGTTGGGATATAATATGAAGCCCATTTATATTTATTATATAAGTGAGGGACCTGGATAGCCTCAGATCTCCCAAGCTTCATTTGTCACCACTGTTTGTAACTCACGAATCTTTACATCTTTGATCCTGTATATAATAGCCGGATTCAAGCCCCGGACTCTGTTCCCTGTGGTGGGTAACAGCTGAAATCTCTGTTCATTTTTTATGGCTTTAGCTGGGTTGCTTGAACTTCCCTGTATACTTGTTGTTTGGGGATCCATGAGAAATGTAGATAGAATGTATACTTTGATTTCGGGGCACACTTTCTCTCTCTGGGTCTCCCTTTTCTTGGTTTCCTTCCTTCAGTTTCCAGCTTTCATGGTTATTCCAAATTGGTTCTTTTTTTTTTTTTTAATATTTATTTTTTTAGTTGTAGGTGGACAGAATATCTTTGTTTTTATGTGGTGCTGAGGATCGAACCCAGTGCCTCACGCGTGCTAGGCAAGCACGCTACCACTGCGCCACAATCCCAGCCCCATCCAAATTGGTTCTTTAAGGGCAGTAAGACTATGGTTTTTTTCTTAGTTTCAGTTGCCCTTGCGTAATGCACACTGAGGCCTGATCTCAGAATAAGAGTTGTTCAACAACTACCACCATGGTAGACACCTGGAAATTCATCTGGTGCCATTCCCTTCCTCCAAGTGTAACCTGCTTTCCACTCTCTGCTGCCTCCCCCTTCTTCCTCAAGTTTCTCTCTGCTTTTGGTTACTTTCCAGTGCCTTCACATAATTTTTAAATTTTCTCAGATTTTATAGATGCTGTTGGTAGGAGGTGTGGACCATATAGGAGCCATTACTCATCACTTTTCATCTGTTCTTTTTTTTTTTTTCCTTAAGTTATACAGGAGGCTGAGGCAAGACACTTGAGCCCAGGAGTTTGAAACAAGCCTGGGCAACATAGTGAGACCCTATCTCAACAAAACAAAACAAACAAGTTATAGAATATAACTGTCATGCCATAAAGTATACCCGCAGCATATAATTCAGCAATCTTTAGTAGTGTATTGATAAAATTGTGCAACCATCACCATCATCTAATTCTAGAACCTTTAAAAATCACCCATCGTCATTAGCAGTCATTCCCCATTCCTCCCGGTCCTCCAGTTCTTGGCAGCCAGTAAGTACTTTGTTCTTTCTCTATGGCTTTGCCTATTTTAGACATTTCATATAAATGGAATTATGTTATATGTAGTCTTTGTGTTATGTCATGTTTTCAAGGTGTACTCATACTGTAGCGTGTATCAGAACTTCACTCCTTTTTTTTTTTTAATAACTGAATACTATTCCCTTGCATAGCTGTATCACATTTTCTTCAGTCATTCATCAGGTAGCATTTAGGTTGTTTCCACCTTTGAAATATTGTGAATAATTCTGTGAACATTCATGCATAAGTTTTTGTCTAGACTTATGTTTTTAACTCCAGAATCCATAACTTTCAAATCTTTGTATTCCATATACATCTCCTGAGCTTCACATTCATTTCCTGGCACCTATTGGATGCCTATAGATACCTAAAACTCACCTAAAATTTAAGTCATTATCTCTTCCCTTACCCCCACACCTCTTCCTTTTTTCTTATATCAACCACTCAAGCTAGAAGTAGGAGTATCATCTTTAGTTCTTCCTTCTACTTCATTCAGTATAATCAGTCCTTACCATGATGATTTATGATTTCTTTTCATAAATAATTTTCAAATCTTCCTCTGTTTGACCTCTGCTGTTACTTTCTTGGTTTAGCTCTCATGATCACTTTTTCCTCTATCACTGCACATCCTTAGCCTTCCTAATTCCATTTTTGCTTTCTCCAATTCTTTTTTCCTACATCGGGAATGGTTTTTCTAAAAATAACAATCAGATTATGTCACTCTTTTGCTCTCTTCTATAGCTTTCTGTTGCTTGTGGGATAATATAAGGTAAATATGCTTTTTTATTTTTCCAGTAATACCTATTGATCCTCTTTTTTCCCACCTTTGTGTTTTGCCCAGATTGAATTTCTTTCAGGTCTACACTTTCTTTGCATCTGGCTTTTTGTATATACTTGTTTTTTTTGCCTTTCTTCTTCTCACCCCTACCCACTTTGCTTGACTGATTTCTACCCATCTGTATTAGTTCCTTTTCCATTACTATAACAGAATACCTGTTTAAAGAAAAGATGTGTATGAGTCATGTTTAAAGAAAAGAAGTTTATGTAACTTACAGTTTTGGAGGCTCAAGGGAATGGTGGCAGCATCAGCTTGCTCTGATGAGAAACTCATGAGGATGGCATTGTAGGTGTGGTAATGTGTATGAAGAGAGATCACATAGCAAGACAGACAGAGTGGGGAGGGGTCAGTCTTGCTCTTTTATAACAGCCTTCTGGTGATAGTATAGTTCCACAAGAACTACATTAATTATTTCCCATGCCAGAACCCTGCCTCAATTACCTCCTTTTAGGTTTTATCTTTTAAAGGTTCCACCACCTTTCACATGGCCATAGTGAAGATCAAGTTTCTAAGCCATGAAATTTAGGGGACAGTCATTCAAATCATAGTAGTATCCTTCGTGTTTCCACTTCTCTGTTACTTCTTCCAGCATCCTTCCTGTACCTTCTTCCTGTACTTAACATATCTTCCTGTGTTAAGTGCTAGGTGCTTCTGTAAATGTTTAAAGCATGTTAAATGTTTAAGCATTTTAAATGTTTAAAGCATGCTGGACACAGAAATTGAGAGATGAAGACAGATAAGCAATTGCCTTTATCTCTCATCATAGCACACTTTACATTATAGTAGGATTTCTTATTTCTATATCTATGTTTTCCACCATACTGTGAACTTCATGAGGAACTATTTTAATTTTACTATTAAAAGAATTCTTAGCTGTTAGTATAGGAATTGGCATAGCAGGCACTCAATAAATACTTGTATAAAGAAATGAATAAAACAATGTTGGTGTAGATCGTTAGTTTAATGTGTATTTAGTAATTGTCCACAGTTGACAAAGAACTAGTGAGGTGATAGGCAGGGTATAAAAAAAGGAGGAAATCAAAATGCTAGACTCATTGACAAACTTATGGAAACAAATGAAGTGACTGGAAAACAAACGACAACTATCATGAATGTTAGTTCTGTGGTTCAGATGGTAAGTAGAGTTCAAGGATCCATATGATTGTTGGGTATGCGTATACAGAGATGTGTATGTTTTACAAGGAGGTTCAGATTCACCTGGGGAACAATTATAACCAAATTTGTGAAAAATAATGTTTGCTTACTATTAGGAATTTCAAATGACTCCTAATAGCCCTTATTACAAGATACTGTAATAAAGGTATTTGTTATGGTTTGGATCTGAAATGTCTCCCATTGTCCCTTGGTATGAAGGTTTGGTCCTGAAAGTAGCAAGTTTCAGAGGTGGGTCTTTTTGAGAAGTGTTTGGATCATGAGGTCTCCTATCTTATCAATGGATTAATCTTGTGGATTTGTAGGTGAATGGACTATTGGGAGGTGATGTAAACTATAGGAGATGAACCTACTTGAAGGGAGTGAATCTTGCGAGGCTGTGCCCTTGGGGACTATATTTTGTTCCAGGCTCTTCTTTCTCTGCTTCCTGACCTCCCCCTGTTACCCTGGCCACCTGAGCATCTTAGCTCTACCATACCTTCTACACCATGATGCTCACCACAGGCCTAGAATCAACAGAGCCAAGTGACCATGGTCTGAAACCTCTGAAACCATGAGCTCAAATAAGTCTCTCCTCTTTTAGTTGTTGTTCTCAGGTATTTTGTCATAGCAGTGAAAAACTGTGTAACAGTATTACAGCTCTTTCATTACAAGAAGTTATATGAAAATAAAAATTAAATCAAGAAATAGTGTTTTTTACAAAGTAGTTCCTCAATATTTTCAGGGTTTTTTTGGGGGGATGGGAAATAAATGAAATTTAGGAGTTTTTATTTTTTGTGGAGGGGGGAGTTCAAATGATTAATTCAGGCAGCCAGAGTGGTGCTCAATGAAATGGTTAGAGTTGGTGATTGTAATAAAAGCCTAACCCATCAATGAATTTTATTAGGATTTAGTGGTATTGATGAACCAAACTCTTTGGCTCTGAAAGGTTGTGAAATGTTTAAAGCATGCCAGGCACAGGAATTAAGGGATAAAGACAGATAAGCAATTGCCTTTAAGCTGAGCAGCATCACTGGTACATTGGAAAGTATCTGAATTCACTTATCTAATGGGGGGAAATCTTGCTAAAATGAAAGATCATGTTTGTTCATTGAAGTTATCCTTAGTATATATTTATTTCTCATATAATTCAGTGTATGACTAAGTCCTTTACAAGGAAAATAGTTATTTGGATTTTGACTGCAGGAGCTGTGTTATCTTTGTGCCTCTCCCACTGCCTTGTTCCTCTTTTTTCCCTTTGTGTGTTTTAGTAGAGTTTCTACCATTTACATTGAATCTGTCTGCTTTCTGCTACTATTTCTGTTTGGTCTTTTTTCCCCTCTTTTGCCAGCTGTACATTTGTTTGTTCATGTGTGTTGATTTCTGTCAACAAATATTTACTTATATTACCTAAAAGTATGTAGGTATTATGCTAGATATGGGTAATTGTGGGAGTCCAGGGAATGGATGAGACAGGTCAGGGTGACCTCAGAGTGAGAAGAGATTAGGTTTGGGGATTGTGCCTGAGTAAAGAAAGATTACATGGTAACAGGTAGAGGGGGTAGGGAGCCAACAAGGGCAAAACATTAACAATATCAGGAGATGATCATAGACACTGGGAGAAGATAAGGTTTTAAGAAGGAGGATGTCACGATCTGCATATGTAATTAATAATTACTTGGAGGTGGATTGTCTTTAAATGCAAGTGTATGTTCAGTCACAACAATCATCAAATATTAATTAATGCAAAAAAGTATTGGGTATGCTGGAGCACCCCAACTAGCATTTGATGTGCACTAATTAAACACTACAGGTAAGTTACACTATCCTAGGGCAACTAAGCACTACCTGCAGTTCACACAATCCTAGGGCAACTAAATATTATAATTCACACAATCCTAAGGTAACTGTGAGCCCCAAAATACCTCTGATGCCAGGTGATTTCTCTTAGCCAAAGAGCAGACCTTGTCCTTGTCTGGTGGTTCTCTTCAACTGACGGCTGGACGTCATGGAATGGTGGAGCTGATCCAGGGGCGGACAGCAAGGTGGCTGGTCTCACATTGATGTCCTTGGAGCAAGCTCCAAAATGTGGCAGGGCAAGCAGTTTAAAAGCAGTTCCAAGTTGGTGGTGTGGGCTAAGTTGGTGGTGTGGGCTGGTGATTGGTTATACCCAGTAAAAGCCAATGTCCATTGGTTATGTCCAGTGAGATAGTATAATTGCAACTGGGCCTTTCTTTGCATATGTGCATGGGCTGAACCCCCTATCAATTGTAACCAGTAGGCCTGCTGTTAGGTGCCCCTTACTGCCCCTTATCAATTGCATAGGCTGAGCTCTCTATCAATTGTAGGCCTATGGTTAGGTGCCTTTTATAGCCCCATCAATTGCAAGCAGGCATTGACTAAGCAAGTAAATGGCTGCTGTTCCTTATGGCCAGCAACCCAGTGAGTCCCTCGCATGTCCAGGCATGTCCATATGCTCCTTACAGAGGAGTAGTTTCCAGTGTTTATATCCTTGAGAGAAATCAAGTAACAAGAGGATAAAAGAGGTGATACCACCAGTTACCTGTGGTGAGTTCTGCTTCCTCACATGCTGAAGTATAACATTAGAGAAGCATCCCAAGGCAAGCATTTAAGCAGGGTTTATTTAGAAAGGGGTAATATACTTCTCCTGGGAGGGAGAAGGGGGCCATAGCTGCTATCCTAAGAAGTACATGTGTTTTGCCTTTTTATATGTCCTAGGCTTCCTTTGTTCTTGTGCTCTCTTCCACTTATCTCTGTCTTTCCTGTGTATATGACTAGGCCAAAAGGTGAGAAACAGATGGACAGGGGAAGGATCAACATGGAGGGATCTGGGCAGGAAGGGGGCAGAATTAACAACTCCTTGTAGGGAGGGAAAATTCCTGGGACAGGTTATCTTAGTAACAGATTGGAGCAGGGGCAGGTTATCCTGATAAGGGTGGAGGAAGAGCTCTGAAGACATTAACATTTCAATACCTCTCCAACTTCCCAGACTCAAATTGGCCTCTTTGATCTGATCTGACTCACTTACCTATTTACACTGATTGCCTGATTCTGGCTTCAGAGGTACTACTGTTTTGGACTTGAAGGAAATTATTTCTTAGAGAGATGGGGTGGGGAGTACTCAATGGAATGGCAGGGGTCAGGTTTGGTGAAGATACAGATGAAATCTGGAGGCAGTGGGGAGATTGTGTGGGAATCCATGGCATCTGACTTCCTTTCTCAGTATAGCATCAGGATGCATGCAGATAGGGTTAAAGTTGTTCACTTGAAGGGAATGGAAGAGTTTATAAAATGAAAGTGTCTTGCTTCTGTGGAAGAAATACTAGAGATTTAGAGTTCAAAATAAGCCATTTCTATTAGTCTTTTGTTGTTGTTGAGGCTGGCCTTGAACTTGGCCTCCTGAGTCACTGGGATTATAGACAGGTGCCACCATGCCAGGCCATTTCTATTTTTTGCTGCTAATAGATCAGTACTTCAGACTAGGTAAATTATAAATAAGTTCATTTTGGCTCATGGTTCTGGAGATGCAGGGTCTATGGGCCATAATAGGTGATGGCTTTCTTGTTGGCAGAGGCAGCATCCCCAGGTGTGTCTATCTCTTTGATATCTATTTCTCTATTTATAAAGCCAATTACAGCAGTGGGTGCAGGAAGAGAGGGTTCCCACCCTAATGACCTTGTTTAATCCTAACGACCTTGTCAAACCTCATGACTTCCTAAAGGCCCCACCTCTGAACACCCTAAATACACTAGTTGGATTAAGTTGATTTCTACTCTCCTAATACCTCACAATGGGGATTAAATTTCAACCAGAAGCAGTGGGAGACATTCACATTACATCCAAACCATAGCACCATTCATTCACTGGGTTATTATTTTTGAGTAGTTTTGTTGTGTGATTGTGTTGTCATTTTTCTTTCTCCCTTCAGTTTAGGAAGCATTCTAGTTATCAGTCAGTTGACTTTTAAATATTTTAATATTTGTCTTTAAGCATCTGGACTTTTTAAAAGAAGATAATCAAAATTTTGTCACATCTAAAATAATAATTCTTTAATATTAGTAAACATCTATTCAGTGTTTAAATTTCTCAAATTGTCTTATTTTTTGTTTGCTCAAATCTGGATCCAAATACAGAATACTTTGCAATTGGCCAATTAAAAATTCTTTCTTTATTGAAATAAAATGGATATAAAACAAAACCATTTATTTTTTATTTATTTATTTTTTTAAAAAATATTTTTTTTTAGTTGTAGATGGACACAATATCCTTATCTATTTTTATGTGGTGCTGAGGATTGAACCCAGTGCCTCACGCATGCGAGGCAAGCGCTCTACCATTGAGCCACAGCCCCAGCCGGAAAATTAACCATCAATAGTGTTAGGTCTGGTCAGGGTCCAAAATGTCCAATTAGGGGAACCGGTGAGCAGCTGCGGAGTAGCAGCAAGCCTGACACCACCAGTGGACACGCCTCCTGTCAATCAGCGGGTTTTCCTGACCTATCCAGGAAGGACTCTGGCCTTCTCTTCCTGTCCCCAACCCCTCCCCTTCCTGATGGATGGGGGATTTGGCCCCAGGGCGTGTATTCCAATAAAGCCTTGCCGAGTGGCTTAAATTCATCTTCTCCCTGGTCGTCTAATCTTTACAAATAGATCTAAGCTTGACCAGTTTTAGGCTCAATATATATACACTTTTCCATACCAGATATTCCACCCATGGGCATTTTACCACTGAACTGCATCTCCAGCCCTTTAATTTTTTAAAGTTTGAGACAGGGTCTTGTTAAGATGCTGAGGCTGATCCTCCTGCTTCAAGCTCCTGCGTGGCTGGGGTTACAGGTATATATCACTGCACCCAGCTGTGGCTCAATATTTTATGAGAACATAGAAGGTTTTGTGTTGAATTACAATGTCTCCTCATGTAGTTGCCATTCTTCTCTTTCCCTTTCTCTGTATTAGCTGAACTCAGCCCATGGGTATGATCTGTGCCTCTCGAATGTATTGAATCAACACACTTTTCTCCACCTTCACTGGTTATCCTAATCTAGCTACTCCCACTCCTGCCAGGGTAACTACAGTAGCTTCTTACTCTCTATTTTCTTTCTTAGCCATTTTCCTTATAGTTGTTCACTGATTTTTTTTTTTTTGTGGTAATGTAGAATAAATGTTGCTATTTACCCATTTTAATTGAATGGCATTAATTATTTTTACAGTGTTGTACAGCCACCAGCATTCTATTTTCAAAACTTTTTTCATCACTCTGAACAGAAGCTCTGTAATCTTTAGGCAATAGCTTTCCTTCTCCCTCTCCCCCTGACCCCAGGTAACCTCATATCTACTTTATGTTTCCATGAATTTGCCTATTTAGATACTATATGTATATAAAATTATACCTTTGACCTTTTTTGTCTGGCTTATCTCCCTTAGCATAATGTTTGGCTATTATGAAAAATGCTGCTGTGAACATTCCTGTATAAGTTTATGTGTGGACATATTTTCCATTTCTCTTGGGTATACTTCTAGCACTGGAATTTCTGGATCTTATGGAAACTATTTGCTTAATCTTTTAGGAAGTGTCAGACTGTTTTCCAGAGAGGCTGTGTGATTTATATTTTCACCAACAGTGCATAAGTATTCTACTTTCTCCATATCCTTATCAACATTTGTCATTCTCCTTTGGTAGTAGTCATTCTGGTGGGTTAGAAGCCCATCTCCTGTGGCTTTGACTTGCATTTCCATGATGTGTAGTACCTGTTGTATTCTTGAAATAGCTGCTTCCCTTGACTTTTGCATAATATTGTACTTTCTTGGCTTTTTTTTCTATCTCACTGTGTACTTCTTAGTCTCTTTTGCTTACTCTTTTCCTACTGCCTGCTAAACATGGTGTATTCCAAGACAGTCTTGGATCTTCTCATCTTTCTGTGCTCTTAGGTGGGTGATCTTATCCTGTGCCATGCATTTAAATACCTTCTATGGAGAGGCAGTCATTCTAGGCCTCGATTAGATTTGATGTAATGAGACTCCCTTAACTGATAACTGATCACATTAAAATATGTGGTCCTAAAGTTGTGAGCATTTTTTAAATGGTATTCTAAATGTTGATTTGAACCTCAGATAAATATGTATGTAGCAGGGATAGAGTGGAGAAGGACACTTTTGAATACAACTGGTGGTAACTGGAAATTTGGAGCATGCTTTTCAAGGACTCTTGGGAATTTCTTACCTGCTAGGATTTTGTTACTATGCAGAAGAGCTATTTTTATCTAACCAGGAGAGGAGAATCCGATGACTCACAGGCTACTGAGACCACGGCCTGTTCCTCTCCTTTCTGTGTGTAGACCATGGCTGTTACAGGAAATTGTGAGCCATGCTTCCTGACCAGAAAGCATATCCTTTGTGCTAAGGATAGGTGGGTGGTAATAATTAGTACATTTGTATAAAATGAAAGTGTTCCTTGTTCTGTGATACCAAAAGATAAAGAGCCTGAAATGGAACTATTACCAAGTTTGTGCCCTAGTGATAAACCTCAGCCATTTCTTAAGATATTGCCTATAAATTGATAACTCTCAAATATGTATTTCCAGTTCTAACCTTTCCTTGAACTCCAGGAAATAATAAATTACTCTGTAGTGTAGTGAATCCCAGAATAGCTGCTTGTAACATGCATACAATTCAGTTGCTTCAAATTAAAAGAGAAAGTTATTAGTTTCCTAATCTAAGCAATGGACTGAATGAGAAAAAAATCTACAAAAAACATAAAGGAAAACAAATTCTAAAGGGGGAAATAGTACCAGAAATTGTGACCTAAGTAGTAGTAAGTTAAAATATTTTGTGCTTTTGAGCAGTTATTAGTGAGACAAAAAGGAAATTGCATTTAATTGTGGCACTATGAACTTTCTCCTTCACCTCCTTGCAAAAGGATTATGCCATTGCAGCTACAGAGAATGAAATGTAATCTTAATTTACTATTTGGTTCTTTGATGAGTAATGTTCTTCATTTGTTTTCACTTTTAGAATCATCCTTTAGACCAGTGCTTCTCAAAGTTTGCTCTGGTGAGGAGCATCACCTGGAAACGCTCAAGAAGTCCCAAGTCTCAGGGCATACCCCAGACTTAATGAATAAGAAACTCTGCAGGTGGGGGTCCATCATTCAGTAGTTTAACAAGTTCTCCAGGTGATTCTGATGCACAATATGATTCAAGATTCACTGCCACAGACAGTGCCTTATTAAATTAGAGTTACATAATGGAATGTGAATTATAAACCTCAATAATGTAAAAAAAAGGTACAGCTGACATAGTGGGAGAGGATATAAAAGAATGGGTATGGGTTCTCATAGCTTTATTTTGTGAAGAGGAATAAAGATAGTATGTAGTTGATAGAACAGAAAAATAGGATGGAAACTGTATCTTAAAAGTAACCAACAGAAGAATGAAAACTAGGGATAATTGAGGTGGGGTTCATGGGTAGTATAACTTGGCTAAAACATGGTTATATCTAATAGGTTTCTAAAAGTGATAAATGAAGAAATAATGGTAAAAGCTTATTATTTAGAAATTTGAGAGATTCCAGAGAACCCAATAATGAAATGGTTAAATAGGTTTGTCTTTGGGGAGCAGGACAAGGAAGCCCTTTTGTACTGTTTGACTTTTTAACCATATGGTACTTATTACTTTAATTAAAAATTTAAAAACAAAATGTGTTTCCAGATATTGTGGAAGCATATCTACTAATTAAATTGTAGAAAGGGTTATCTTTCACATTTTTGGGTTGTTTTTCATAAGGCCAAGAGCCTCTGAATATGTCACTTTCTGTATTGGTGCTAGGTGAGGGGGTTTGTAGGGGTGTTGTGTGAGTGTTTTTCTGAGGCCCTTTGTGACTTGTGCTGGAGTGGTGGGCAGTTAACCTATGGTTTGTGTTGGGAATTAGAAAAAATTGGAATTAGAAAAAAATAAAGAGCACTGAGAATCATTGGAAAACTAAGATTAAGTATTTTATTTATTAAATTTTTTTTTTTAGTTGTGGATGGACACAATACCTTATTTATTTATTTTTATGTGGTGTTAAGGATTGAACCCAGTGCCTCACACATGCTAGGCAAGTGCTCTTCCACTGAGCCACAACCCCAGCCCTAAGATCGAGTATTTTGATTCAATGTTAAAAATATTTATAGAATCATTCAGAGCATAATATTTCATATATAATACCTTCTTTAGATTATTGTTTCCCCAGACTGGGCTGAATATTCTCTACTTTCTATATTTGAGTTGTGCTTCCTGCTAATTAGCTTTTAGAGGCTAATGAAAATAGAAGCCAAATTTGGTACCCTGCAGTTCTTAACCTAGTTGACTTAAGGAGCAGTTTCCCTGCATATTTATAGTCTTCTTTTTATTCAAATATAATGATCTATTTATAGGTAAGAGATAAAATATTTTAATCTTACTCAGGGGATCCCTGATGAGCCCAAAATGAAATCCAAGCAGAACAATAAACAGCACCAGTGCGTAATTGCTGTGTTAGCTGAAGCTTTAATCTTCTCATAAAATATTGATCTGTGTTATCTATCACATTAATTTTTAGATATTTTTCATTGGAAAGTATATTTTATTAGCTTTCTATTTGTGATTGAAATTAAAGGTGAAGTGTAAATGCATTCTTATTTTTAAATAGGTTCTACAATTGGTCAAATTGTTGTTTAAAAAAGCCTTATTTTGGAATAATCTCAAAATTGCAAAGAAGTTGGGTATATAGAGAACTATCATATGCTCTTTATCCATATGCAGCAAATTTTAAAATTTCTCATGTGGGCTTCATCACATTTTCTCTCTGTGGACATCCACATGTACAATTATTTATTTTTTTCTGAACCATTTAGAGTGGACTGCATAATAAAGTTCCTTTACTTAATCCTGAAGTGTATGTTTCCTTAGAACAAGGGTATCCTCTTACATAACTTCTGTATACATAGTGAAGTCCAGGTAATTTAATATTCAAACAATACCTTTTTTCTTTTCTTTTTTTTCCTTTGCTGTGCTAGGGGTTGAATTCAGGTTTCACACGTGCTATGTACTCTACCACACAATACTTTCGATCTTCATAGTTTTAGTCCATGTTTCCATTTTTTCAGTTGTTTCCATAATGTCTTTTGTTGCATTTTTCCTCTTCCACTCTAAGATCCAGTCTAATATTTCATGTTACATGTAGTTGTCCTGTCTCTAGTCTTTGTTAATCTGGAATAGTTCTTCAATTATTACAGGTTTTTAATTCCTTTTTTTTAAAGAGATGATTTTTAAAAAATTAACATATAATAATTTTGTGTATTTATAGGTAATTTTATGTATTTCTATGATAATTTGATGCTGTTTGCAATGTATAATGACCAAATCAGGATAAATAGCATTTCCCTCCCCTTAAACATTTATCATTGCTCTGTGTTGGCATGCTTTGAACTCTTCTTCTCTAGTACTTCATAAAGTGTATAATAAATTGTGAACTATAGTCACCCTACTGTGCTGTAGAAAGTTAGAGCTTATTCCTCCTGTCTCACTTGTTCTGGAACCTGATATTCATCCTTGCTCTATCCTCCCCACTTCCCTTCCTAGTCTCTAGTGAACACTATTCTACTTTCTTCTATGAAATCAATTTTTTTTTTAGCCTCCACATATGATTGAGAATAGCCAGTATTTGTCTTTCTGTGCCTGGCTTACTACGTTCTCTAGTTCCATCCATGTTGGCGAAAATGATAGGATTTCATTCTCTTTTTCACTTTTTTTTTTATTGGTACATTATAGGTGTACATAATGATGGGATTTGTTGTTATTCTCTTTTTAAGACCAAGTAATATTCCATTGCATATATATACCACATTTTATTTATCCATTTATCTGCTGATGGACACCTTGATTGATTCCCTGTCTTGGCTACCATGACTAGTACTGCAATAAACCTTAGTCATGTTGAGCATTTTTCATACACTTGTTGGCCTTTTGTGTATCTTTTTTTGAGAAATGTCTGTTCAGATCACATTCCCATTTGCTAATCAGATTTGTTTTTTAGTTGTTCAGTTTTTTGAGTTCCTTATGTATTTGGGATATAATCTCCTGTTGGATGAATAGTTTACAAATATGTTGTCCTATTTTGCAGGTTGTATCTTTGCTTTTTTTTTTTTAATATTTTTTTAGTTGTGGATGGACACAGTATCTTTATTTATTTATTTTTATGTGGTGCTGAGGATCGAACACAGTGCCTCATGCATGCAAGGCAAGCGCTCTACCACGGAGCTACAATCCCAGCTTCTACTTTTTTCTTTTTTTTCCTCCTTTATACAAGTTTCCTGGTTTGTAAGTTATCTCATTTGTGTAGTTTTGCTTGTGCATTTGGTAGTCTTATCCAAAAAAATATAATTGCTTGGCCTAATGTCTTGAGTGTTTTCCCTGTGTTTTCTTGTAGTAGTCTCATAATTTCAGGTCTTACATTTAATGCTTTGATCCATTTTGTGTTGATTTTTCTGTATGGTGACAGGTAGGAATATGTAGTTTCATTCTTCTGAGTGTGGGTATCTAGTTTAGCCAGTACCATCTATTGAAAAGACCATCTTTTCTTAAGTGTACATTTTTGTATGTATTGTTGAAGATCATTTGACCTAGATGTGTGGATTTATTTTTGTGTTCTCTGCTCTCTTCCTTTGGTTTGTGTGTCTGTTTTCATGCCAGTGCCATGCTGTTTTGGTTACTATAGCTATAGTATGTTTTGAAGTCAAATATTGGCATACCTCCAAATTTATTCATTTTAAAATATATATTATTGTAGCTGTTTTTTTTTTTTTTGGTACTAAGGATTGAACTCAGGGGTACTTGACCACTGAGCCACATCCCCAGCCCTATTTCGTGTTTTATGTAGAGATAGGGTCTCACTGAGTTGCTTAGTGCCTCGCTGCTGCTGAGGCTGGCTTTGAACTCGTGATTCTCCTGTCTCAGCCTCCCTAAGTGCTGGGATTACAGGCTTGAGCCACCGCGCCCGGCATTATTGTAGTTGTTGATGGACCTTTATTTTATTTATCTGTGGTGCTAAGAATTGAACCTAGTGCCAAGTGCATGCTAGGCAAGTGCTGTACCACTGAGCTACAGCCCTAGCCCCTTCAGATTTATTCTTTTAGCTCAAAACTGATTTGGCGAATTGGGGTCTTTTGTGGTTCTTTCTAAATTTTGTGATTATTTATTTCTGTGAAGAATGTTATTTGTATTTTGTTGGGGATTTCATTTAATCTGTAAATCGCTCTGGATGATAGCAACATTTTAATAATATTCTTCTAATCCATGAGCGTGAATGTCTTGCCTTTTTAAATGTCCTCTTCAATTTGTTTCATCAGTGTTTTATAATTTTAATTTTAGATGTTATGTTAGCTTTGTGTTTTGATTAAAAAATGCTTGAGATAATCAACTTAAAATATGGAAAGGTTTATTTTGGTTCATAATTTAGGTGGTTTCAGTTGGGCCATTGTTTTGAAGTGACTGGCAGAGGAAGACTTCACTTAGTGGTATCCAGGAAGTGAAAAAGAGGAGGGGCTTGGGTTCTATTATTCCATAGAAGGACATGCCCCCAGGGATCTAATTTCCTACTAGGTTTCACCTCTTGAATGTTCCACCTTCTTACAGTAGTGCCAAACTGGAGACCAGGCCTTTTAACACAAGAGCTTTTAGAAACATTTCAGATCCAAATGATAGAGGTTTTTCACTTCTTATTTAAATTTATGCATAGTTGTTTTTTTTTAAGCTGTTGTGAATGATATTATTTTCTTGATTTCTTTCTCAGTAAGTTCATTATTGGTGTATTAAAAAAAGCTGTTGATTGCAGCTACTCAGGAGGCTGACACAGGAGGATTGATTGCAAGTTTGAGGCCAACCTGGGCAACTTAGTAAGACTGTCTTTTTTTTTTTTTTTTTTTGCTGGAAGATACTTTTTTTATTTTTGTGATACTGGGGATTGAACCCAGTGGTGTTCTACTACTGAGCTACATCTCCAGCTCCTTAAAAAAACATTTTTTAAAAAAAATTTAATTATTTTATTTAAATGCATTTCGAGCCATAGTACATAAACAGAGCTCAGTTTTTCCATTTCTCTGGTTGCAAATCAGATAGAGTCACACTATTTGTGTCTTCATACATGCACCAGGGGTAGTAATGACCCATTCGATCAATCATCATTACTATACTCATTTCCCTTTCCTTCTTCCCCCCTCCCCCCTGCTGCATCCAGAGTTCCTGCATTTTTCCTATGTTTCCCGTTCCCATCCCCCTTATGTATCCTCATCCACTAATGAGAGAGAACATTTGGCATTTGATTTTTTGGGATTGGCTTACTTCACTAAGCATAATATTCTCCAATTCCATCCATTTGCCTGTAAATGTCATAATTTTATTTTCTTTTATTGCTGAATAATATTCCATTGTGTATGTGTTCCACAATTTCTTTATCCATTCATCTATTGAAGGGCATCTGGGTTGCTTCCATAGTTTTGCAATTGTGAATTGTGCTGCTGTAAACATTGAGGTGGCTGCTTTATTGTAGTGTGCTTTTTAAAAAATCTTTAGGGTATAGGCCAAGGAGTGGGATAGCTGGATCGAATGGTGGTTCCATTCCAAGTTTTTTAAGGAATCTCCATACTGCTTTCCAGATTGGTTGCACCAATTTGTAGTCTCACCAGCAATGTTTGAGTGTACCTTTTTCACCACATCCTCGCCAGCACTTATTGTTGCTGGTATTTTGGATAGCTGCCATTCTGACTGGTGTGAGATGATATCTGAGGGTAGTTTTGATTTGCATTTCTCTAATAGCTACAGATGATGAACATTTCTTCATATATATATTTATTGATTGTATATCTTCTTCTGAGAGGTTTGTATTCAGCTCCTTAGCCCATTTATTGATTGGGTTGTTTGTTTTTTTGGTGTTAAGTTTTTTGAGTTCTTTATATATCCTGGAGATCAGTGCTCTATCTGATGTGCGTGTGGCAAAAATTTGCTCCCAGAGTGTAGGCTCTCTGTTCACCTCATTGATGGTTTCTTTTGCTGAGAAGAAGCTTTTTAGTTTAAGTCCATCCCATTTATTGATTCTTGCTTTTATTTCCCGTGCTATAGGAGGAGTCTTGTTAAGGAATTCGGGGCCTAATCCAACGTGATGGAGATTTGGGCCTACTTTCTCCTCAATTAGACGCAGGGTCTCTGGTCTAATTCCTAAGTCCTTGACCCACTTTGAGTTGAGTTTTGTGCATGGTGAGAGATAGAGGTTAAGCTTCATTTTGCTGCAAATGGATTTCCAGTTTTCCCAGCACCATTTGTTGAAGAGGCTATCTTTTCTCCAATGAATGTTTTTGGCACCTTTGTCTAGAAGACTGTCTTAAAAACAAAGACTCAGGATATAGCTCAATGGTAGAGTGCTTGCCTAGGATTTGCAAAATCCTGAGTTCAAACCTTAGTACCAAAAAACAAACAAAAAATCTACTGGGTTTTGTATGTTATATGTTGTTTGGCTGTCTTCCAAGTTTATTGAATTTATCAGTTCTGACAGGCTTTTTTTTTTTTTTTTTTTTTGGTGTATCTTAGGTTTTTCTGTATATAAAATCATTTTGTCTGCAGACCAGGGGTATTTTAACTTCCAATTTTTTTATTTTGATGCCCTTCTTTTGTTTTATTGCTCTAAGACTTGTGTTATGTTGAATAAGAGTCATGATAGTAAACATTCTTTCCTAATTCTTAATCTTCGAGGAAGTACTCCTCATTCCCTCACTTCAGTATCTTGTTGGCTGTAGGTGATAGGTGTAATACACACCCCCACACACACACACACACCCACACACACACGCCTTTATTGGGTTGAGATACGTTCCTTCTATACCTAATTTTTTGAGTTTTTTTTTTTTTTATCATGAAGGGATATTGAATTTTTTTTGATTGCTTTTTCTGCATCTTGAGATGATCATATAGTTTTTGCCCTTCATTCTGTTGATGTGATGTATTATGTTTTTGCTTTGCATAAGGTAAATGATTTTGCATCCCTGTGATAAATCTTGCTTGATCATGTAAAATCTTTTTGGTATGCTATTGGATTTGGTTTGCTAGTATTTGTCAAGCATTTTTTGCATCTGTCTTCATCAGGGATATTAGTCTGTAGTTTTGTGTTCTTGTCTGGATTTGGTATCAGGGTAATGCTTGCTTTAGAGAATGAATTTGGAAGGTTTCTCTTCCTTTCAGTCATTTGGAATAGTTTGAGAAGAATTAGTGTTCTTTAAAAGTTTGCTAAAATTCAGCATTAAGTCATCGAGTCCTGGGCTTGCCTTTTGTTGGGAGATTGTTTTATTACTGATTCAGTCTCATTACTTGTTATTGATCTGTTCATGTTTTCTATGTGTTCATGGTTCATTTTTTTTTTTTTTTTTGGTAGATGGACACAATATCTTTATTTTATTTATTTATTTTTTTGTGGTGCTGAGGATTGAACCCAGAGCCTCGTGCATGTGAGGCAAGCGCTCTACCACTGAGCTGCAATTGTTATATATGTCCACAAATTTATCCATTTCTTCTAAGTTTTCCAATTTGTTCACATATAATTATTTGTAATAGTGCCTAATGATCCTTTGCATTTTTGTGTATCGTCCTGGCTGTTTCCCAAGGTTGTGGGAGGGGTGGGTAGTGCTGCTTGTCTGCTTCTTGGGGCCTCTATGGGTCAGCTGCTCAGGGTGGGCTACCTGGCTACTTCCTGGGATGAAGTATGACTGAATGGGAATACTCGATGCCTTCTGCATCAGCAGAAGGGTAGGCAGGGCTGCCTGCTGCTTCCTGGGGTCCTCTGCAGGCCTAGCTGTTCTGTGTGGGCTATTCAGGTGTCTCCCAAGGCCATTGTAGGTGGGTAGTACCACCCTGGTTGGCAGGTCTAGGTTTGCCAATTAGCTGCCTGCTGTTTTACCAGACTGTAGGTAGGCAGGGTCTCAAGATGGCCAATGCAGCAGGATGCTGGATGTAGGAGGGCACAGTGTGATCTGGGCTCGGCAGTGGTATGATAACCCAACAGCTCTCCACAGTAGGCTCAGGGCCTGTGAGCCTTGCAGCCTTCTTTAGCAGTAAATGCTTCAGGTGTTCATGGTATGTATGCATGGGAATTGCTAGGATCTTCCTCCTTACCCTGTCTCCCTGTGGAGCGAAGTCCCTCTTGGTTCAGGGTTGATTTCAAGAGATGGGATGATAGATACTGTGTGCTTCGTTGCTTTCTTTTTAAGGCCATTGTGTATCTCTAGGCTTTGGAAGTCTCTGCCACATCACCACTGCATTTCTTGTGATGTACTATTCAGACTTGAATATTCTATGAAATAATTGTTGTTTTTCTTTGTTGTAGTCTTTTGTTGTAGAGGGAAACATGCAAGGCACCTCTGGTCAGCTATCTTGCTGACATCACCTATGTCCTACATTTTTATGATGTATTTAAAAAAAAATTTTTTTTTTGGGTGGTGCTGGGGATCAAACCCAGGACCTTGCACATGCTAGGCAAGCACTCTACCACTCAGCTACACCTCTAGCCCTTATGATGGATTTTAATATAATAGTATTTTACGACATTGCACACTATTCATGTTGTTCTACCCAATACCCAGAATGGCATGTGCTAGGTGTTCAGAAAATATTCCTGTTGACTAACTGAGAGTATCATAACGTCCACTGTCTGATAAAGATTGACAGTCTTTCAGTGAGAGAACAAACATGTTTGATTAATTGTCCTTGAAATGAAATGAGATTCTTAGATTCTAGACACTTGGAAAATATGAGAAATATCAGAAAATGCCCAAAGTCTGGAGTGTTTGATGCACTGATACTTTTTTGAATTTGTCTTTTTCAGAAGTTACCTTAAAACAGTTTAGGATCACATAGAACAGCTGCCTTCTCCCTCCTGGACTTCTTTTCTCCAGGCTAACTTGTCATAGTTTATAGCTGATAGTTGGCTTGATGATGATTGGGGTTTAGCATGGTTAGTATTCATTAAAAGTATAGTAAAAAATTACTAAATTTATATTTAACTAATTAAGAGTTTATAAAAATTCTGACATGCTGGTTTGAAGTTTTTTTTTTAACTGTTGAAGGCAAAGAGGAAAGAATTTGCTTAGCTAATCAAAATGATAAACAACAAGGAATGTTTATTGAGGCAAACCAACAACTGTTTTCAAGCGCTTGTAAAATCAACACAGACTAGGGATATACCAACTAAAATTTTTTGGAATTAATTAAAGCATTAATGGATTCTTCAAGGCCCTCTCCCTTGGCATTTGTTGAGATTATTAGGAAGCAGGGACCTATTCGTGTTTTTCAGATTCTTTGTTCGTGACTTACATTAAGATATACATGTTATATTATTATCATCCAATATATATATATGTAACTGAAACAGAAGTTGTAGAAAACAATATTAACCTTTTTTCTTGTGATGTACTATTTTATTTTCTTATATTTCAAATATTTAACAGTGCTTCTTGGAACCCACTAAATCAGTTTTACAAATTGATCAAGACCTGAAGTTTGAAAAAAAAATACTACACTCAGTGCTTTAGTTATTTGCTTTTCTAGTTCAGTGTCTGGCACTCAATAGGTGCTCAGTAGATGTTAAATTGACTGACTTGATGATTGGAAAGAGAAGTAAGATGTGAAGTAGAAATTCTGAGAGGAGTACACATTTTTGCTGTTGAAATTCTTGGGTATGATAAATGTAGCAGAGGCAAAGCACGTTTGGTACTTGTCCTCCCTCCCTCCTTCCCTTGCTTCCTTCTTCAGAAGCCAGTGTTAGCTAGCTCAAGCAAAGAAGAATGTATTAAAAGGATTCCATATTGCAACTTGGAAAAGGATTGAAACTGAACTTCAAGGGCCCAGGTTTATCATTCTGTATTTTTTTGTCTATTTCTCTGTACTCGGTTGCTCCCCACCCCCACCCCAGGATGGTTTCCTCTCAGTCCACACAACAATTTATTTTCATAGCTTATGATCAATTTTGTATTTCAGGTCCAGCTTTTAATACTGCATGTGTCTTGCATGTGGTAGAATAAATTAGTCTTCTTCTATGTACTGTGTGCTAAGTAGTCTGAATACATTCTAAAATCTAGTATTTCTGATAGCTTTGTTTTACCTTTTGGGGCATATAAATACACATTAAATGCATAGTTGTATATTACAATCATTGCTTGCACAAGTGTTAATTAAGTCATCACACTTTCACAATACAGGTTCCTGGCACTAGGTTAGCCTGCAGGATGGTTACAAAGATGAATGTAACCTATTTTGAATCTCTTTGGCACTTGAAGGTTATGGCCCTGTTCCAGAAGAATATACCAAGTCATGCACAGATGACTGTGTTCATGATGTTAGGTCAGAACAGGTTCTGGCTTTTGTACCTCAGTTTCATGTCTGTTTGTCCTTTTTGTTTCTCACTTATACCTCTGTCTTTCTCATGCAGAATACAAATCTCAACACTTTGCCTTTTTGTTCACTTTTTGTATTCTGGGCTTCTGCTCTTTTTTTTTTTTCTTTCTAATATCAGTCCTTGTAGTTTGACTCAGTCTTTGGTCAGGGGTCTTTACTAGGCATGGCTTGGCATTCTGAGCCCTCTTAAACCAAACCAGGAAATCAAAAGAACTAGAGCAGAAAATATGGTTCCTTTTTCATACCCCCTACCCCCAGAAATAGATTGATAGAAGTTTTAAAATCACACATTTTTAATGCATGGTAATAACTGTTACAGTTTTAGGTTTGAACAAAGCACCATAGGAATGCCAGTGTCTGTCTAGTAGTAAGGCCTCCAGAAGAATTTCTGGTAAATGAATGGGATGTCTGGTATTGTGAAAGAATAATCTCACTGAAGAGGGAACATTGAGCCTGTTTCTGAAGGATTTGTCCTGTTTTGGTGGTAGGAGGCAATGGATTGGGCATTTTCACTGTAAAAACAGCTTGTATATAAGAAATAAATTATGAATTGATGGAAAACATTTGAATGGTAATGTGTTGATTACATAGGTGAGTAGCTGAAAGGATAGGATTTGAACTTCATTTTCTAAGAGCTATATAGGGTTTATAGTGGAAGACTAATAGGAGGAGATATGTTCTTTTAAAGGGTAGCTGTGGTCAGTGTTAGCTTGAAGTGGCACAAGATGGTCAATATAGATATGAATTATTTAAGGTGTTATTTTAGCCGGGCACAGTGATGCATGATTATAATCCCAGTGACTTGGGAGGCTGAGGCAGAAGGATCACAAATTCGGAAGCCAGCCACAGTAATTTAGTGAGGCTCTAAGCAACTTAGTGAGACTCTGGCCCAAAATAAAAAAGGCTGAGATGTAACTCTGTGGTAAAGCACCTCTGGGTAGAATACCCCAGTACTTAAACACACACACACACACACACACACACACACACACAAAAACAAAAACAAAAACAAAACAAGCGATTTTAAAAGTCTAGAAGTCTAGGCAAGAGATGAAGGTTTCATCTAAGGCTGTAGCAGTAGAGTGAAAAGTAACTTAAATTTGATCTATTTTAGGGAGGTAGACTGTTCAGGATCATTTGCTCTAACAGGGCCATATTTAAACCAGCCTCAGTCCGATTCAGTGTCCTGGGATAGCGGTTAATAAAGGTGAGCCCTGGATATACTTTCACTATCTACCTGTGTCCTCCTTCATGATTGTGATCCTGTGTTTACCTGGTTAATTATCTTTTAGCCCTGCTTCCAGTTTTACAATCTTCGCAATTGTTCCTCAGACCTGAGTACAGAAATTTGGTAGATCTTTTTGGCTTCTGATTATTGCTCAACCTCTTGTGCCACTTATTTGTTTGTGGGTGCTTTGATACTAAAACAGCCTTACAGGGAAGATGTCAGTCACAATAAATGGTAATAAATGCTTTAATGGAGACATTTAATGGACAGAATACTGTGGAAGCTAGGAGGGGGGTTGCCTAATGCCACTGTGGTCAGTTAGGGTGAGGGAGAAAATGCTTTAGCTTGGTGTGGGTGGATGCATAGGTATGTCACATAGGAGAGAGGTTTGCGGTGCCTGTGGGATATTTAGGTGGAGCTGACCAGGAGAGGGCTGGTGATGCATCTGGATGAGTAGTTGGTCTCTGCTTTGGCTGCCCTGTAGGTAAACTAAATGCCAGCACAGAACCATGTCTTGGTCCTAGTCATAGAGATTCCTGTTCAGTTCTGATACAAGGAGCCAGCTTGACATTTTAAAAGGGACTAAGTTGATGCTAATGTGCAGCCAGAGTTGACAATCACTAATTTGGGAGAGAGCTTTTCCCTACAGGAAAAGGTAGAGCATTAGATACCTCGTGATAGTGGAAGCCTTAGATGTAGATCAGTTTGGGAACTGGTAAAATGAATAGAATATTATTGAACCAGGTGCAAAAACATCAGGGAACGCCAAAATTGTGGTGGAGAACGAGGAGTGGCTGGCAAAGGAGAGCCTGGAAACACGTTTCCTAAGTCTTAATTGTACCTTATTAAAATATAGGTTATTGATGTATATTTTGCACAATTTTTCCCTTTTATGAACCAGAGTGGATTGTGTATGAGAATATACCTTACGTGCCTGGTTCATACATATATAGTTGATTGTCAGACTGATGCAGCTGATATTAATCTTTTAATCATTGATGTAGAAAAACATGAACTTTAATTCTTATTAGCAGCTAATACCCATATCTGCTTCCAAGTTTATTTAAAAGAATGCATGAAAGTAACAATTTTTAAGAATCTGTTTTATTTTCTGAATTCAAAGTCACCTGTCATTTTTGCCATAAATTCTTTGAGGCATGAAATAGCCTGCCAGTTGTCTGTTGCTCTCAAAGTTAATGAATGGTTATCAATTTATCATGGGTAATAACCTAGCTGCAAATTGTAAAGAAGGCATTCTATCACTTCCTAGCATTTTTGCCTCAAGGCAGTGTCTGCCTTTTCTATACTATCTGCCTTTTCTACAGCATTTAGAGGCCCAGTGTCCCTAAAGATTTTAATAGAGCACATTTCTTACTTGGAAACCTCTTAACATTTTGTAATAGCTCAGTAAAATATTAGCTGTTTCTGTCTTGCTTTGTGTCATAGATAATGTGTAAGTAAAATTTTTTGAATAGGATTGTAAATAAAATCTCTTGATATATGGTAAATCAGTGTGTCATTTTAGTTAGATGTATTTAATTCTTACTTCCAGTTCATATTCCATTCAATACATACAAGTGTGGCAGCTTAATGATTGGAAAAATGGGACTCTTTCAAGGAACCTTACTTTTAGAAGGCATACTCTGCCCCTCGCCCCGAATGGAGAGAATTCCTTTATAGCATGAGCTGTTTTCTTTTAGATCAGGGACTTGGCCATGGCCATATCTTTGTGTAAAACAAACAATAATTGTGGTCCATATTTTTATTCAGTTTTGCATTTCAGGCACTGAGTACAGTATTGTAACTCAGCAAATACTTGTTAAATTAATGTGAATCATCACCCCATTTCTTTAGGTATAAATTTGTTGTATTTTAGAATGGTTTATATGAGGGATAAGAGATCATAGACTTAACCCCATATCATAGCAGTGTGAATAGAGGTAACTAGCAGCTAAATGTGCTTATTTTTAGTGACAACCTCAATATCAGTCCCAGTTCTGTCATTGTTTGAGAGCTGCCCTTTAGCCCCTGTGTGGTGGCTCATGCCTGTAGTCCCAGTGATTTGGGAGGGTGGGGCAGGAAGACTACAAGGTCAATGTCAGCCTCAGCAACTTAGGGAGACACTTTTCCAAAATAAAAAAATAAAATAAAATAAAAAGGACTGGGGATGTAGCTCAGTAGTAGGGTACCCCTGGGTTCAACTCATAGTTTGAAAAAAGAAAAAAGAGCTGCCCTCAAGCTGGCTTCCAGTCCTGGTTCTTATATAATAATTGAGTCTCCCTCCCTCCCCCCCTCCCCTCTCTCTCTTTGTGGTGCTGGGGATTGAACCCAGGGACCTGTGCATGCAAGGCAAGCACTGTACCAACTGAGCTATATTCCCATCCGCATAATTGAGTATTTTTTAAATTTTTGTTTGTTTTAGTTGTTGATAGGCTTTTAAAATTTTTATTTATTTATATGTGGTGCTGCTAAGGATTGAACCCAGTGCCTCACACATGCTAGGCAAGCTCTCTACCACTGAGCCACAACCCCAGCCCCGAGTATTTTTATCTACTTAATTTTGGCTCATTCAATAAGAGCCTACTAGCACAGTGGTTTGTGTGCAGTAGTGGTTAAAATAATTAGTGAATATGCTTTAGTGAAATAGGAGTATAAACATTATTGAGATTTGTCTCTTATCAGTTATTGCCATTGCTATTGACAGTTTACCTGTGTGCATTTTAAAAGCCTCCAGAAAATCTGTTCTGATAGATTATAGATTTTTATTCTAAAATAGATGTGGGAAATAGGAGAGAATGCTCTCATTAGCTTTCCTCATTCATTTCTTTTCACATATTTTGTGCTTCACATGTTTATTTTGTCTCCTCAAGCATATATAATAAACATTTCTCTTGATGGAACCATATCTACATTTTATTACAACTGCTGCAGAGTTATACACATAGTAGGAGCTCCATAAATGTTGACTATTTGCTTGCCTGATGAGTTAGGAGGCTAACTGAGATGCTGAGAGCATTTTCCCTACATCTCAGTGCACAGCAGTTTCTTAACGGATGTATGTTTGTCTCATAAAATATTTCCTTAAAGGGCTGGGCATGGTGACGCATGACTGTAATCCCAGTATCTTGGGAGGTTGAGACAGGAGGATCTCAAGTTCAAAGCCAGCTCAGCAACTTAGTGAACATCTAAGCAACTCAACGAGACCCTGTCTCCAAACAAAATATAAAAAAAGGTTGGGGATGTGGATCAGTTGTAAAGCGCCCCTGGGTTCAATCCCTGGTACCCCTAAAAAATTTCCCTGAAGGAATCCTAGTTTTCCTGTTACTTTATTTCATAGTTGAATGCTCCGTATTTAAGGGGGCCATTTCTCTGTTTAGTCAGGATTTCTCTGTGCAGTGTGAACCATTTCCTCACATATGACCCGGTGTGCCCTAGCTCATCTTTGAAGCAGCTGCTTCCATTTAGGCATTGTTTGTTCACCTGTAGTCAGGACGTTCCCTTGGGATAGAAGATCCACTTGTTCTGTCACACCCCCTTTCGCCCCTGCTTTGATGCGGTTGGTGCTGTTTAGTGCTTGTGGGCTGTTGTGTGAATGTAGCTGGAGTTTATGAACACTTGTCGGAAAAGCTGCTGTGTGTTGTCTTGATCTTCTTGGGCTGGTAACCCAGGGATTGAATATGTTGAAGGTTGGTTTAAGAGATTGGGTGTGTTAGTTGACAGAACTAACACTAACTGTTTTTTCTTGTGCACACTTACTTCATTCAGGTGGTGTAGGCCTATTCAGGGTTGGTTTGTTTCCTGCTCTGGCAACTTTACTTAAGTGCTCTAGGATATCTTAGACCAAGTCCATGCTTTTTGTTTTTTTTTTTTAATTTTTTTTTTAGGTGTAGATGGACACAATATCTTTATTTATTTATTTTTATGTGGTGCTGAGGATCGAACGCAGTGCCTCACGCATGCGAGGCAAGTGCTCTACCACTGAGCTACAATCCCAGCCCCAAGTCCACGCTTTTTGAATGTCTCCTTTTCTAAAATTTTGGAGTTTATGTTCACCAATTAAACCAGTAGAGTTGTAAATTTTTTTTAAAGTAGGAACTATTAATTTATTTTCATTTCAAGTTATTTTACCTTTTTTTGGTTACTAGTGAAAATGGCATTTTAAAAACTAAAATTTCTGGGGCTGGGATTGTGGCTCAGTGGTAAAGCACTTGCCTTGCATGCGTGAGGCACTGGGTTTGATTCTCAGCACCACATAAAAATAAATAAAGACATTGTATCCATCTACAACTAAAAAAAAAATATTAAAATACACTAAAATTTCTGTTTCTATTGTTTATGTGTAAAGATACTGTTTTTTTTTAAAACATGAATTTGTAATAAACCAGTGTACTGAGTTATCTATTTTTTTTTTTTTTTGGGTACCGAGGATTAAATTCAGAGGTGCTCGACCACGGAGCCACACCCCAGCCCTATTTTGTGTTTTATGCATTGCTTAATGCCTCGCTATTGCTGAGGCTGGCTTTAAACGTGTGATTCTTGTGTCTCAGCCTCCCAGAATGCTGGGATTACAGGCGTGCGCCACTGTGCCCAGCTCTGTGAGTTGTCATTTCTAAATAAAGGATAAACTATAGGCACAGAGTATTAATTCCAGTATTTTAGTTTTTTCCCCTTTGAGTTTTGTAGGCACAGTCCATTTGCATATATGGATTCTTTTGCCTCCTTCCTGATGGAGAGTTTCATATATCACAGTGGTGAAAAGCACTGGAAAAGTGGTTCTGGAACCACTACTGCTTGAAGTTTAAGCCCATCTCTGTCAACTTGCTAGCTGTGTGATTCTGGATAGGTTACTTATGTTCTCTCTGCCTCAATTTCCTCATCTGAAAAATGAGTATTGCCTCATGGGATTGCTATAAACACTATATGAATTAAACAGTTTAATGTTTATAAAGTGTTTAGGACAGTGTCTGAGACATAGTAAGCACCATAAAAATGTTTCATAAATAAAGAGCATACCTTTTCCCCTTCCATTGGCTAATACTTCTTGATCAATATTTAAAAATGATGGTGGGCTTTCAAGAGAAATGTTTCTCTGTTTTCTTTGTTTAACATAGTGTTTATCATAAAGCATGAGAAAGTTATGGAGTAATATCAAATTTTGTATTTTTCAATGATGTTAACCAAATAGTTATCTATTCTGTTTTGCTTAGAGTTAAAAATCTGGAGTGGTTTTAAAATTTTGTTTTTATGCCTATTTCATATCTACTGAGATGATCATATAACTTTTAAAATTATTATATGAGTTATTTAAATGTGTGGATTTCCTAATATTGAACTATCTGCATCAGTGGGATTAATACTCTGTGCCTATAGTTTATCCTTTGTTTAGTGCGCTTGGGAGTTCTCTTTGGTATTACAGTATCTGTATTAAAATTTTAGGTGAGATTTGGTGTGGTTTTGTTTGTTTTTGTGATAGTGGGGAAAGAAACCCAGGGTTTTTTGCATGCTAGGCAAGTACTTTGCCTCTGAGTGACATCTGCTGTCCTGATTTCTTTTTTCAGTCTTTTAATTTTAATTAATTAATTATTTAATTATTTAAATTTTTGCAGTGCTGAGGGTCCATTCCATGGCCTTGCAGATGTTAGGCAAGTGCTCTGTCACTGAACTATACCCTAGCTCCAATTTCTGTTTTTCACTATTTTTTAATTCTTTGGGATGCTGGGTATTGAACACCTCCTGTGTGCTAGGCAAGCACTCTAATACTGAGCTATATCTGCAGCTCTGCTGGTAATTTTTAATGTGTCAAGTTTTGGTGTCAATATGGTGCTGTAAATATTTGTCAGTTTTCCTTCTTTCTCTGTATTCCAGAAAGGTTTAAATTATATTATCTTTTTTTTTTTTTTTTTTTTTTTATTTAAAGAATGTGGGGCTGGGGATGTAGCTCAGTGGGAGAGTGTTAGCCTAGCATGTGAAAGGTTCTGAATTTGACCCCTAACACTGAAAAAAAAAAAAATTTAAAAGAATCTTGAATTAGGAAAAGATCTGAGAGATTTAGTTCAGCTGCCTTAATTTTATAGCTGAAGAATGAATGATTTGCTTACAGCTGTTCAGTGGCCCACCTTGAGGGTAAGGGGTTGAGGTGTTGCTTTGGAGGTGAGGAAGTAACATTTATTGAACATTTTCTTAGGTGTTTTAAAAGCAGCATCATACTGATTGATTGATTGATACTGGGGATTGAGGCCCAGGATGCTCTACAACTGAGCTTTCCAGCCCTTTTTAGTTTTTATATTGAGAGACAGGGTCTTGCTAAGTTGCTGAGGCTAGCTTTGAACTGCCTCAGGCTCCTGAGCTGCTGGGATCACAGGTGTGGGCTACTGTGTCTGGCTAGTATTATACTTTGGATTTACTCCTTAAATGTGGGTTCTGCTTATTTGATATCCAAACTCAAGATTTTGTTGATTTTTTTAAAAAAACCAGATTTTAATTTTTAAAAATATTTTTTTAGAGTGGTTTTAGGTACATAGCAAAATTGAGAGGAAGACAGAGTTCTCACAACATACACCTAGTCTTGTCCTCTATCTATATCCCACACCAAAGTGGTACATTTGTTAAAATTCATGAATGGACATTGATACATCATTGTCATTCAAAGTCCATACTTCACATTAGAACTCACTCTTCGGGTTGTACATTCTGTAGGTTTTGACAAGTGTTTAATGACATGTATGGTAGTTTCATTGTCCTAAAACCTCCTGTGCTCTGCTTGCTCATCTCTCCTCCCTAAATCCTGGCAACATTTCATCCTTTTACAGTCTGTATAGTTTTGCCTTTCCCTAAATGTCATATATCTGAAATCATACTATATATATATATATA